>CAJPVJ010000676.1:3159-21568 GCA_905397405.1 Oppiella nova
ACCCTACTATCCCCATATAAATTTATAATCACATAATAGATAGCATAATAAATATATTTATATATAATTTATTGTTTAGATAACAATTAAAATTAATACAATAATATTTATATGGATTATTAGATAATCGGTTATAAAAGTTTCATAACATAAAAATATGTTAACCCCTAACCACAGCCTACCTGTGCTCTCGTATGACAATAACTATTATTGTATAAAATAGTTGATTAATACACAAAAAACTTTTGATTAACAATTAAGGTTACAATGAATTTCTAGTTAAATAATACTGAAAATAATATCTAGTATACGATACGTGTATTTAATTCAATTTGTGTGGTCAGTAAACTGGGTCATTTATCGTGCCAGCGTACAATTACTAGTAAAATAAACTCCATTTCCCTGTTAACTACACACTTGTGTATAATTTTCACTCAATTCTTGAGAGAGAGAGAGAGAGAGAGAGAAATGTAATAAAAATTATTATATCTTTTGTTTTGTTGTTTATATTACTTATAATTATATAGTTTTAATCGTAATAATAATAAAAATTAATATTTTATTTATTTATAAATTAAGTGCAAATGTATTAAAAACATCATACTAAAATATATGAATGGGAATCTATTTATTACATAATCACTGCAAATGTAATGAAATATAAATCATTAGAAAAAATATAATTTTAATGTGAATTTGATATTAAGTCCACATTTTTATTGCTTAACCTTTTGAGCACCAAAATTATATACACTTTTGAATACCATTTTCAAAGGTGTTTAACAAGTTTTGTATGACTTTTTCAAAACACTTAATACAATACAAAGTGGTGTTCACTACAAGTGTATAGACGTGTGTATTATATAATTACATTTCAAGTGTCCAGGTTATTTATGGATTGTTATATTTAGAATTTCCTAGATTTTAAAATATGTTATTTAATATACTTTTAAAAACTTATACTGTATTAATAGTATAAAACCTATAATAAATTAATTTGCTTATTATTTAGCTAGCATTATAAAAATTATACATAAATTAAAATTAGTTTTTAAAAGTAATTATTTTTTATAAACTGTTTGTAATTAAAGTAGATAATTATATATTTTTAATACACTTTTAAAGTAATTATAATTTTATTATTGAGTTATTTAAAAAGTATCGCAATTTTATTTACTAATAATCATTAATCAAATTTGAAATCATAAACAAATTTTAAACAAATTTTAAATTGTATACAAAAATCAAAAATTAATTTAAGTTTTTATTTACAGATAATTTCCTTTAAAATGATAATAAATATCAGAAAATTTAAAATAGTTTTTCTAAATAACAAAATCAAAAGTTTTTTAAACAGTTTAAGCGTAAAACTTGCTAATAATTTATTTTTATATATAAAAAAAATTTTCCCTTGGTAATTGCTACGATAAAATACTATCGCAAAAACGTATAAATCATTTGTGAAAATAAAAAACAAAATTTTAATTACAATTAAAACTTCTCTCCAAAACATTTCAAAACTTATAGAAAAGTCTCACAAAAATTGTATTTATTTTTGTGAACCCTTTTCACATCATAACCACCAAAATGTTAGCAAAAAATACAGTTTTACTGTAAAAACAATTTAACACAAAATAAAACGTTTTTCTTGAAAAATAACCGAAAGTTTAGTAAAAAAAATATTCAGGAAATGAGAAAAAACTAAACGATTTTTATTCACATATAAACTTTTGATTGCTTTTTAAACGATGCGATTAATTAATCAATTAATAGCTAAGTTTTGGGATTAAACTACAGTTTAATGGTGGGACTGACGGGTTAGGTGGGGGCGAGTGATAGGGTATGTGTTTTTTGTCAGTCTATGAGGAACTGTAGTCACAAAAAAAAGTTGCGATAAAAGCGATTCAATCGATGGGTTTTTGATGAGAATTTATGAGACGTTTGAATGGGTTTTAAATTTTTACTTATCTATTAGAGAGAGAGAGAGAGAGAGAGAGAGAGAGAGAGTTTGAAAGTTCATTAACACATGAATTAAATACTTTTAAAACTTTTAATTAAAAACTATTACCGGTATTTTATATCTAAATGTCAAATAGTAATTAATCAAGGTATTACAACAATAACAATACTATAAACCAATAATATAGTCATGGTATTAAAATAACTGTAATATGTGGTTTATTATATTGTTTATTAATTATAAGTACAGTGTTTGCGGATTAAAAAATAATAACAATTGAATTTTTTATGTGATATTAATTGCATTCAAAACCATAAAAATAAGAGAAATTAAATCAAAAGATTATATTATTTTTATCTTATAAAAGGAAATATTTTCTTGATTTTCATTTTGTTTTAGTTAATACTTTTGTTTTATTATTATTTTCCTATTATATTAAAGGAGTTCAATAATCCTTACATTTAAATATCTGTTAATTAAAGCTCTCTCTCTCTCTCTCTCTCTCTCTCTCTCTCTCTCAACTCATCGCCAGAAAAATAGTAAACATTTTTCACAAGAAATTCCGCATAAAGTGAAAACTTTTTTCAATTCACATCACATCCACTAAACAGTTGTTTTTCAAAATGATTTTTCGCACAAAACTTTTCATTAGAAACCGTTTCCAATCACTTACTGTACATACAGTATTGGCTATCATAGCAATGTATCAGGTAGATTTTTTGTATAAATAAAAATACTTGGCATTCATAACGGTGTAGAAAGTTATTTTAACATACCTGTGATAAAATAGCTTTCATGCTAAATTTATTTTCAAATTTTCAAATATTTCACCATAGATACTTTATATATTTTATTTAAGATTGAGATTATATACCTTGATCAAAATTATCATATATTTTTAAAATATATTTTCAAAATTATCTAACTAGTAGGATTTATTATAATAATAAATATTGTAAATTACTTTTACAAATCATACCTTAAATAACAGGTAACCCCATCTACAGTACATACCGTACCCATTACTAGACACTCAATAAAGCTATTAGTTTGACGCACCTATAGTTTATTAACTCAAAGCTATTAAGCATTTAACTATTGAAACACGAAAAACAATATAAACTAAAAGTTAATGAAAAATATAATTTTGTTTTTATATATAAAAATCATTTTACTTTCCGATTAACAAAAACCAATCGATTGAATGGAGACAACAAAAAAGTTATTAATATTTTTTGTAACCCTTTTTCGCAATTAAATAGCTTTTAGATAATAACTTGAAGGCCAGGTATCTATAGGCACCGGTAGTGCAAACATAATGGCAATCAATATGCAAACCAACGGTTACTCTCTGAATGTTATAATAAAACCAAAAAACTTTTATTTTATTTCTCGAGAAACAGATAAATCTTTATTCAATGAAAATATTTCAAAACTTTTTGCTTATTTGTCTCATTAGTTTTGAAAATTGATTATAAGTTTTGCAATATTTTTATTTACAAAAAACTGTTAAAAGTTTTCTCATATAAGTCTCGATGGTATTGCTTAAATATACTGTATATTTGAATATTATTTATCGGTTTTGGGATAATATTTGCATTTTTAATGAAATTTAAATAAATAAATTTTGCAAAAAAAACTAAATCTTATCTCAATATTGCATTAAATTTAACACAAATTCCTGTTTATAATCATTACATTAAAACTTATATCAATAACTTTGCTCAGGGCTAAAACAAAAAATATAACATGCACAAATACCATATAACTATACAATATTGTAGTATTATACAATATATTAACATTATTCCCTTTTGTTTCAACGACCTTGCTACATAATTATATTCAAAATCAATATTAATCGATACACACTTTCAATTATTATTTGTAATTAGCTAGCATATTTTTATATTATATTTTATAATTAATATATGCATTATATTCACACATTGGGACGCGTGACCACCACTTGATTAGCTACCCGTCCCATCACTTTCACCCCTAAACCCCTTTCCCATTAACTACCTGAGCTCATGGAGTAAATTGTTTTATGCATTAATTATCGTGTAATTAATATTTTTGGCAATAATTTGAATTATTTGTGCCTATATTGCCATCTATTGCTCTCTCTCTCTCTCTCTCTATTTTTGAATCAATTTTTTGTTACAATAAACAGAACATTCATTAAAGAATGCAATTATTCATAAAATAGTAATTAGTTTTGCAATTATTTATAGACTAATAAAATAATTATTACAATTAATCATTAATTACACCAAAATAAATAAACACATAAAACGTTTTGGGAAAATAATTTAAATAAACTCCAAACATAACCATTAAAACTCGAGTTTACTATTAAAAACAAATAATATAGTCGTAAAAAGTATTTTTTATTTAGCAAATTAGCATGCACACACACAAAAATCATATCTAATTAGCGATACGATTTAAATATGCATTTGGATCTAAGTGTGTATATAAATAAAATGTGCATTTCTTAGATACCCGGTCCCTCAATACCATACCTCTCCCTCTCATTAAATTAAGTGCTTTTTCACGTTATTTTTCAAGTGATTTCAGATTTTTGTTGTTTGTTTTGTCGCAAGAATTTTATGTTTCAAAAGACCTTTTTTACTATCAATTCATTCACTCGACTCATCACTCGCTTGAATAATAAACATATGATTTGAATAACAAATTTTGTAGTAAAATATACACAAAATTAAGGATACTATAAGGAAAGGGATGCTAAAAATCAAACACTCCTTATGTGTATAAATAGTATACGAAAGATATTTATACAATTAGTTCACTTTTACGAGACTTTTTCACTGCAATGTTAATTCAATGGGAATAAATGCCTTGCATATAATTTTCATGAAACAAAAATCTATTTTCTAATTAATATGCAAATAGTGTACCCCATATATAGCCCACTATAATATACTGTACAATAGCTGAATATTCAGGGAAGTTTTATTTTTCACTACACTATACATACAAATAAACAGTAAAATTATATTACAATTGCAAATGACTTTCCCTTTGAGAGAAAAAAGCCCTAAACTTTTAGTTATGCATAGAATGCCCAGAATTTTCGCCCAATTTTTGTTTAGTAATGCATTTCTACAGCAAAATGTTTTGACACATAAATACCTACTTTTATAGCCACATATCCACTGATAATACCATTGTTTATGTGATTATCATATACTTTGGTGTCTCTTAACCATAGAGTAGGTCTAACTCTTTAAGATCGTATTAGAGATCAAAGTGTATGTGCCGGCACTCATACCGCACACTTTTGCCTACCAATCCCCTCACTCCCAGTCGCCTGACCTCCCGTATGAACAGACATGTAGTGCATACATATCCCCGACTTTTTATGGGCTAAATATAGACACCATATAAATGACACAATCTTTTAAGCACAACATACTTGCGCTGATTGACTACATGAGCGACGACTTTCCGATAGCCTTTCCCATGCGGATGACCGGCACATACACAATGGAAAGCCCTTTTGGCTCGTTATCAGCACTGGTAGCCATAAATCATATGACTGGACACAAGTTTGTAGTGTGTATTGGAGGCCTAATAATAAAATAATGATATTCTGTACGGAATTTATGTGCAAATGATTTGTAGTCACTATGAACTCAATATTTAAATGTTTATAGATATTGCTTATAATAAATGTATGATCATCAAGGTAATTATACAAGTAGATAATGAGTAAAGGGTTTATGTTAATTATACAATGCAATTAGATTGGATTAGTTTACAATTTAATTAAATAAAATAAAAAATATTTGTAAGATATTAAAAATTATAAGTTTGAATGACATTTTAGATACAATTTATTCAATGAACAAATACTATTACAAAAATGGTATTAACCTTAATTAAAAAATTAGTTATTTTTGTAAGCGCTTGCTCATATATTTTGTCAATAGTGGTCATATATTTTTATTTAATTATTTCTCTCTCTCTCTCTCTCTCTCTCTCTCTCTCTTTCTCTCTACGACAAATGGCAATGGGACTGGTATTATAACCCCTCCATGTATGAGAACCAGTGAAAGTAACTGGGAATGGGATCATAACTCCTATTGCAAAAATATTTACGCTTATTAAGGTCTATTCCCCGGCGCACAGGGATGGGGACAGTATTTGTGATTTGTGTGCGAGTGTACGGTCTGTTCCTATGTATGAGCTATACTACCGGGCCTTTTGGTTGGGAAATGACTTCAGGCTATGTTTTTTAGGCATAAAATAATTGAAACACATTTGATGTTTCACTCGATATATACTATAAATGAATTTGATTTGAGTTTGAATTTGAAAATAAATTTGTTTTAATGAAAGTTCAGAGAGAGAGAGAGAGAGAGAGAGAGAGAGAGAGCTTGTATTGTTATACTCTAATAAAAATCATATACTTTTTTGTATTAAAATATATTAATACACTGCTATAATACACTGAAAATTGTCAAATTGTACACTTTAAATTAAAATGTATAAATAAATGAGTTGAAAAATAAACTTTTAAAAAACATTCCCAGAATTTATATATAATTTGAATGCAAAAACAGTTTAAATGTTTTACTTCATAGTAATTGTATACATGTATATAAAGTATAGGAGTTTTGCATTCACTTCAATAATAATTAATGAGTTTTATTTCTAATCACAAAAATCTTTACTTTTATTTTAGTTTTGCTTTTATGACAGAAAATAATGGTCCAAACGATTGACAATTAAATTGCCATAAAATTTGTTTAATAACATTACACTCAACTATAATATAATTACCTTTTTTGCAAAAACACTTGACAATTATAAATCTCATAATTATTTTATACACACATAGCATGCACAAAATATATAACTAATTATTGCCATAAATAATTTCCCTGTTAATTATATTAAAACAAAAAGCAAAACTTTATAGTCATTATAATTATAGTAATAGTTATTTTCACATGTGATATGCAATATTAAAATAAAAATATTTTTAAAAACTATTTTATTTTTTTGTCAAATCAATAGCTTATAGTTTATGTGAAATATATAAAAAGTTTTGTTATTTTTTGTGACAAATTTACGTAAATTTATCATTAAGTTCATAATTATAGGCAATAATTAAACTACAGATTAAAAATGCAATTCAAAAAACAAAAATGCCTAGATAATAAAAATCTCACAAAAATCTATTCACTAAAAAAATTATAAAATAAATAATTTATTAAATATAACCCAAAAATATTTATAAAAACTAATCAATACTATACTATGAATTAGAAATTAACACAAAAACTAATAAAACATTTACTCGTTTCTGGTATTTAATTCATTTAATATATAAAAACTTATATCAATCGGATAGGCACTGGGAAGTCCTCATACATGTTAAGCACCTGTAGGGCCTCATACATACCCCATACATAAGGGGACAGCCGTTAATGATCGACCGCTAATGACTGGCAATAAAACCATTTTTGACTTCAAAAACTTATTTCACTTTATAGTCACTGTATATACCTCTCAGTGATCGCCATATAGTGTACGGTATGTATAGTGTATATACATTGAGGGCCCAGAGGTTTGACAAAAACACTCCCAAACCACTCAACACAGACACACCGTTCAGATGCATACTCTGAGCGGCACCGGTATGCGAGCGAAAGGTCATTATCATTAAGTGCGTGAAGTTTTTGGCAAACTTTTATTATAGCATTTTGTGGTGAATTAATATACATTATATAAATCTATTGAAAATATTAAGCTAGTTTAATTCAAATGTAATACAATTTTTAAAATAGTTTATTGTAAATAGATAGTTGATTAATTCTCATTTATATTAGCTAGTTAATAAGCTATTTACAATTAGTTATAGCATTTAAAAGTAGTGTAATACTAATATTAAAAGTGGTAATAGTAAAATAGTATGCTAATATATTTTTTGTACATTATAGCGAGACATGATTGTAGTCAAAGTCCATAGAAATATGTAATTTAATAAAAACTATTTAAAAGCTGTCCATCCGTACAGTGTATGTGTGCCCACCACTCGCAACCCCACGACTAACTACCTGTCCGTCCGTTCACTAATTGAATATAATTTGTTTTTTATGCAAATATTTGACGGAGAGTTAGATAGACAGAGAAAAACGTTTGTAATCATAGAGAGAGAGAGAGAGAGAGAGAGAGAGAGAGAGCTAAATGTAGCTAGGCAATTATTTTATGTCATGTCTCTACCGAAATGCCATTTTCTATAGTCTTTATTACTATTATTAAAGTGTTTGTCATTATTATTATGTATTGACTATTCTCTCACCGATTATTACTATGTATTAGAGAAAAAACAGACAAAAATTGTTTTGATTATTAATTTTTTGTTTCACTTTTGTTTAATAGTCGACTGCATTTTGATGAATAGATATTTTTTCGTAGGATTTTAATATGCATTCAATGAATGTTTAATCGCATAATAATAACGCGATTTTACTTTTCGTTTAAATCATATAATTATGTTTTTGCTGTTGTTTTTCGTATTATATATATAAAAGCGGTTTGTCTTTTGTATTGAAAATATTGTTTTAATGAATGTAGGGATTAGTGATTGAGTAGTATTTGAAACATGCTGGATTATTTATTTTTTGTTGTACTAGAAAGATTTATTAAACATTATTTCCTTATGTAATTGTCTTTATAATTTGATTAAAGGATTAAAGGATTAAAAATAATTAAATTTATGAACTATTATATAACACAGAGTTAAAAATATTATTAAAATAATTTTAATTCTAAACTAGCATGTGTATAAAATTACAACTATTTTCAAACTAGTATAATACACAATAAAAAGTGTTTTTTATGTTTAATAATTTTTTTTGTTTCAAAAGTTTTGTGAAATTTATTATTCACAGAATTATTTCATCCGAAATACATTAAAATTAAAAATTACATTCACTGTAAATATTAGTCATGCAAATATTTGGTGACATAACTCATCCGACACACTATTGAATGCCATTACGAGGGGTACTAATAGCACGCAAATGACAGTCAAAACTCCGATACACAAAGTCATTACGAAAACCACATTTCCTTTCAGTTTTAAGACTATTTAGTCAATAGTTTGGTGAAAAACTTATGGCATATTTGGGTGCATATGGGATGGGATGTCGTGTATAACTGGGCACTTGTTAAGCAAAATATGAAATCATTTTTAGTTTGAATTTTGAAGTTTGAGAGAGAGAGAGAGAGAGACTTAACTTAACAAGCAACTCCATCTACAATATTTCCCAATATATTTATCATAAGTCTCTCTCTCTCTCTCTCTCTCTCTCTCTCTCGTGAAAACACTTGCTTTCTATCAATTAATAAACGAAAAAATATCTAAAATACTGTTTTGTTTATACATTATTAGTCCAAAAATGTTTTGGTATGCTTTAAGTCATTACTCGATATGAAAAATTAATGTCTTACCCCAAAAAAGCTATTTTAAAATGTTTTGCTTTTTGCCTAAAAATATAGTTTATTTTGCTTATAATTAGTTTGCAAAAACATTAGGCTTATAATGAATGCAATTATTGGTTATTAATTGCCAATAATGTACACAAAAAATACATTAATTATTCGACACAAATATAATTTGTCAAATGTTTTAGTTTAAGATTACTTTCGGGGGTTATATATAGGATGTGATTATTTTTGTTACATAAACAATGAAGCTTTAGTTTTGTGTATATGTGATACGATTTATCAATTAAGTGACAAACGTTTTGCATTAAAAACTGAGTAATGCATATCAAAAGCTTTAAATTAACAGCTTACGCATACAAGTCTATGAGTAAACTGTTAATTTAAAGCTTTTGGTTTACATTACTTAGTTTTTAATGCAAAACGTTTGTCACTTAATTGATAAATCGTATCACATATTTTGTGTTGATGTAGTAAAAAAATAATATTACGTTTAATGATTCATATCAAACATAATTTTAACTGCAAAAATAGTATTTATTAAATAAATATAACAATTTTTTAAAATTATAGTAAAATATAGCAGGTAACTCCATCTAAATGATCTTGCGTACAGTATTATTTTTGGCAAAAATTTTATAACTATTTGAAAAATTTATTTTTAAGTAAAACCAACCAAAACTCATATACTGTCATATAAAGAAAGTCATATACTGTATGTTTTAATAATTTCTAAAAATGTAAGTTAAACCTATAGAAACCCATACGCCTGTCCACCTGAAACTAAGTAATTTTAAAGCGAGGCCATAGTAAAAATAGATAGTATCCATTATACTGAATTAATTATAGATTTAAAATAATTTACAAGCTTCAATGTGTTTTGTACTGTTTCAAACAAAAATTGTAATGTACTTTTAAAAATGTTGAGTCATAAATAGTTGCTAAACTATAATATACCGGCATCATAAAACCTAAATGCATTAAATTCGTTTATGTCATTAAAACTGTAAATTCATCTATTTGTCCGAAATTTTTAATTTTATTTATAACATGAATCCTGAAAATTTAAATGCAAATCATTTACTTATAACAAATATCACCGTAGTTATAAATGACAAAAGTACTTTTATCCTTGAAAAGCCCAGGTATTTAAATATAAACATGTATTAAAAACACCATGAACTAGTTTTAAAAATATCTGCTCAGATATATATTTCCAGTTTTAATTAATCTCTAATTTTATAGTAATTTCAGACGACTTTAATTGAAATGAGCGACAGGTTTGCGGATAAGTTGCAGGAAATCCGGGGAAATCTGTATCCAAAACCATTTCCCCGGAAATCGGTTGAGTTGGCGCTGGACAATAAGCCCCGACCAGGGGATCGCATAATGCTCACCTACCCTAATACGGGCACCTGGTGGGCCGAGTTCGTTATATATAGCATACTAAGCGGTGGCACATTGCCAACCCATCACTCAATTTACAGGAAATACATACTTGAATATCACGCCCGGAAGCTGTTGGACAGGGAGGGGCCGGAAGCGACCACTGGTGTCACGTTCATGAGATCGCACATTCCTCTAAAGCTCCTACATTACAGTCCGTGCGCTAAGTATTTACTCGTATTGCGGAACCCGAAAGACGTTTGTGTCTCCATTTACTCCTACTTTAAGAAAAACTTCGACATCGAGTTCAAGGAGTACCTGAGCCTATGGGTCGCGGGTAAGAGACTCCCGTACGGCGACTACTTCGAGAGTGCGCGCGTACATTGGGAGCACCGGTACGACAGCGCCTGTACAGTCATTACGTACGAAGAGATGTTAACGAATCCGAGGAACAGTATCGTGAAAATAACTTCATTTTTAGGCCCGCAATACGTGGACAGACTGTACGACCGGTGCCCTATCGATGACAGCGCCGGTATCACTAGTGATGGTAATAGGGGTCCCGATGGGTGGCCCACTCTATTTGATCAGATCATTAAGGTGTCCAGTGTTGAGGCTATGATGGCCACCCTTGGCAACGATGACCACCATTCCCGGAAAGGCGTGTCCGGCGGCTGGAGAGAGACACTCACTAAAGATGAGAGCGATTTGATTGATAAGAAGGTGAGGGACGAGTGGATGGGAACGGGGTTGGAGTCGCTGTGGGAACGGGAGATGAAATGGGAGACCGATTAGAATACTACTAAATTAATAAAATTTAGTTTTAGTAGTATTCTAATCGGTCTCCCATTTGTCTCTAAATTTTTTATTAATCAAGAATTTAATGTAAAATTAATTAAATTTTACTAATTAGTTATATTCATTATAATTAAATGGTAAATAATATGTGTTGATTTGGTAGTGGAACATTTCAACAATAATAAGTAATTCTATAAAATTTATATTAACTATTTAATAATTTACCAAGTTAACCATTTTGTAAAAATGTGAAATAACATTAACAAATACGATATTTCCGTTTTAATTAATTACTAAAATGTGACAATGTTTAAATTTGTCAAGTTTTATATCGAAATTACACAGAGTTTCATATGGTATAAAATCTATTAATAAATAACTAAATTAGCAAAATAGTCTTAAACATGATCCTGTATCAAATGAATCTAGGCCGATAAATAAAGCACGACCATAATGTGATGAATATAAAGGTTAGATATATCAACTGACATCAAATACAACATTCCTTTTTGCCACATACATGGGCTCAGCCACAAATTGGTTTTACTAAACTGGCCGTAATTTTGACCCTTGGTTAATTAACACACCATTACAGGGAAGTCATAAAAATTTAACGTGGTAAAAACGAGATTTTTATTACATACTATGCCAAACTAACATAGCACTGTAGCTCATACTGAATAAAACGGTTACTACAAAACTACTACGTAAATATTGTCTTAAACTGTATTCTCGGTTAAATATACCATGGTGAATTCATAAGGCATGGCACCAACTGATCAAATATCATGGATTAGACATATTGGACGCCGCCGTCGACCACGAAGTTGGCTCCGGTCACAAACGACGCGCCATTGGACGCCAAATACAGCACCACTTTTGCCACATCCATGGGCTCACCCACCCGTCCGAACGGGCACTTCTTGGCCTTCACGGCCAACACGTCGTCCACTTCCGCTTTAGTCATGTGATAACCCGCTTCCATAAACCCGCTCCTAATGAGACCGGGACTTTCATACGGGAAAAAACATATTTAAAGCGACCATGCTCATTAGTTCAATACGAATCAATTCAATTGGCAATGAGCGAGAGCATACTTGACTACGTTTGCCCGGATACCTTTGGGAGCCAACTCGAGCGCCACGCACTTTGTGAACATATCCAGCGCCGACTTTGACGTCGATAGCAATGGCGAATTCGGTCTCTATTCGCAAATTATGATTATAATCGTATTTTTAAAATTTTTATTTGTACAAGGTCATTCAATTAGTATGTATGCAATAGACGAATGAATGATGATAGCTGTAGCATGCGCGCCTAATGTTATAAGAAATTAATTTTATATTACTAATTTATAATAAATTACTTATTTTATAAAGCTACATTTTCATACTATATTTTGTACTATTTAACAAACAATTGACTTTCAACTCCCATTTCAATTACATAAATTATGTCACCAGAGCATTGAATTGTTAGTTTTCAAAGCCATGCGTTAGTTATTTATACACTTAGCGTGGCGAAAACGATAGGGCTAGTAGTCAGAATAGTTTTACATACAAATTATTGAATGATCATGTACAGTATATAAAAAATAGTAAATAAATACCGGCTTAATGGCCGCAACGTTCGACATGTTAACGATATTACCCTTAGTTTTCTCCAAATGCTCGACACATGAGTCAACCGTACGACTGACCGGAGGTTTGTGCTCATAATGTGGTCATACTTATCGAGGATATCCACGTCCCATACGCTCGACTCTATACTCTCACCGGCGATGTTGACTAAAATGTCCAGCTTTTTGAACGTCTTGATAGTCTCCGAGACTAATCGGCGACAGTCGTCACCGATGGTGACATCGGCCACCACTTCCAGTGCTTTAGCGCCGGTAGGCGACGCCTCAGCGCACTGTTTGGCCACAGAGGATACCCGATCCTTCCGGCGACCGGTGACCACCATTCGGGCCCCGAGTCGGGCGAACTCGACGGCAGTCACCGCACCGATGCTGCCGCTCGAGCCCGTGATTATCACTACTTTGCCCGCGAAGTCCACGGAAGTGGTCATCATTTTAGTCCCAAAGTAAAAGTGTCTTAAACTGTACGCGAATATTGAGTTTTATGTGTGAAACGTATGAAATGATTATGAATTTTATAAAATCTAGGCATAAAATATATTTATGTAGAAAATTCTGCACAATAAGCAATGATTTTCAATAAATGTTTTCATGGCTATCACCCGGGGTAACTAAGGCTTGCTTTTTTGTGTAAATTCTTTTTTATAAAAATATTAATATTTAGAAAAGTATTTATTGAAACTAGAAAAACAATTATACAGTCGAATACAATATATGGAACCAGTCTTAGAGTTTATGTAAAGCCGTCACTCCATTATCACCTATTATACTGACTTTGTTCTTGACATTCCTCATGAGTGAATGGACACGACCTTGAAACACTTTGCAATCGATAGTACTTATTTGAATCAAGATTTGACAACATTGAGCATTTTATACAACTGTAGAACATTCTCTGGTATGTCAAAAGAACACAATTAAATCATAGTTTAAATACATTTTACAAAATTGATTTATCGCAAGAAATATAGAAATGCGAGCAAAAAAACCTAGGCGCTTCTTTGGATCCAACTTTCATAATTTTCACAAATAAAGGACATTCTCTGACCACTATATCTCCCTTAAAACTCAGAGACAACTACCAAAATAGAGGACTGTCCTCTCCAATGGTGGACGGTTGGTCAGACTGGATATGATCGCTATCATTATAATTATAAATAGCACAGTATTTCGCAAATATGATTACGGTAAATTCGCGTTGTGAGAAACTATGTAAAATAATTTATTAAGGTATACTAATAATGATATCCATGTTAATTAACGTGTTGATTGAGTGCAATTGTAGCCTAGAGTACATAAGCTACTAGAATATATACTATTAATAAATTCATTTTCTTTATTTATACTACAATTAAGATACAAAAATACAAAAATAGATAATACTAATTTGACGTGGACACAGCATATTAAACGGATAAAGCATTTTATTACTTTATTGTTTATGAATATCTTAATTGACATATTTGTGAATAATTTTATAATATGTTATTAAAAATTTAAGTAATAATTTATTTAATATATTTACGTCAAATGTATTTACAATTTTAGCGTTGCTACCCGACATTAAATGTAAACCTGTTTATTTGTTAAAGGTCAACGTTATATTTTGTTATGTTATATCGTTTAATGCATATTTTGACATTATACTAGTAAACAATAATAGTAACATTAAACATAAAGTCATATAGCCAAGAATACATTTAAAACAAGTGACGTATATTTTTATTTACAATATTATAAAATGTTAAATATATTAAAATAATGGATACAATATCGACAAAACGTGTATTACAGGATGATATCTTTTTATAATTTATAATTTATTTTTTATACAATAATAAAAACAACTTACAAAATGTCATTTAGCGAGGTATAAAACAAAGTGTTGTGTATTTATTGTCCCAATAGTGTAATACATTATGAAGTTTAAAACAATGAATACAATAGATATAAACCGTGTGTTACCGGATGAGTTGATTACCCCATCAGCCGGCAATCATTTATACAAAATTGGTTTATGCCATACCAGTAGTCCGTATGTACCACAAACACCCAGGTTATTGGCTAATAGACCTTGGATTATGACAGCGACTATGTGTGTATTTTTAATTAATAACATAATATGCATCTGTTTATCACCACTAAATCATAAGCATGCTAAATTGGTGTTTGGCGATTTTATGTATTTATTAAATATACAACCCCACATGACATACATACAAATATACTGGGCCATAATGGGATTGATACACCAAGCTACTTATTATTATAACTACAAAATGAATATTAAGCCCACTTTTCTAAAAGTGTTTGATATGCTGGGTGGTCATATAGCACCTGCACAATTGGGATTGTATGATAAATTAGTGATATATAAACTGGCTAAATTAACGCAAATATTATTCAAATTGGCCGACAAACCAGTTAAATATATGCCAGTGTTTGGTCCAATAGTTGCACTAGGGTCATATATACCTAATTGTACTCTATTTGACACTATTATGTATGGTATACCACATTCAATATTGTATTATCTCATGGGATACCATACCATGGGGTTTAATGTATCACTTATGGCTCACTACTATCTGATCTGCTATTATCTGAAATACAAATTACATGTAATTAATGAACAAATGGCTGAACATATTAAAAGTGGACATAATTTTAATGAGAGATATATTATGCAAACAATGCATGAATTGAATGGTATTTATGATGAGATCGATGACTATAACACCAGTTATTGGTCTAAATATATCATAACCTCATGGAGTCTATTGGACACCATTGCTGTTACCCTAATATATGTACTGTTATTTCAGCGTGCTAATCTAATTTTTACATTTGCTATTTTATATGCTGGTGTATTTCTACTGATTGTGTTTGCGTTCATAGCGTATATGTCGGCTCAAGTCAATTATGAAGCAAACAAATCATACAAACTATTCAATGCATATAACACAAAATGTTAAACAAAAAATTATGTAATTATTAGACAATTTTGAAAACACAGTATTCACTCGCAATTATATATTTTAATATTATTATGCAGTATATTATGTATTATTAAATATTGTTGTATTTCAAAATAGGATATATCTATATATCCCTAAAAATATAGTCTCTTAAATAAACAAAAGCTTTTAAGATTTTTGTGTTTCAATATTTATTAATTATCAATGAAAAAGCTTTAAACAACCGCTTTATTATAAAAATTCATAGATTGATAGACAGATAGATAGGAGAGAAATAGGGAGAAGCTAATATTTCAAAATACATACACTTAAGTATATACCATGGCAATTTGTTTGCTATTTTTGGCATATGAAAATAATATTTACGAAATAGTTTAATCATATTTTTGATTGCCTATGTGTTGTAGAAATGTATTTAAATCGATTGAATGTCTCGACACTTTCGCACAATTATCTCAAAAACTTTCATAATTGTGTTGAACTCCTCTTGTCTGGAGTACCCGAATAGCTTTGGGTGTCAATCAAGAGGACTGTCAAGAGGTGTATATCAATGGATTCCACTGAATGGACAGACAGTCATATTTCACATAAATACATAGTTTTATACTTTTTACTCTATATTTAGGATTTATGTATCATGCACGTTTAATTAAGTACATATTTNTTTATAAAACAAAATTTAAGTTTTATTTTAACTTTTAATTTAAAAAAATACAAATAGTATTAAATGGATTTAGTATAAAAAATAGTTGACAATGAGTGACACGAATAGTGCACTCAATGTGTGTCCAAATTATATGATCTCTTGTGTGCATTTGTGTTGAGTTTAAATACAGAATATTTGATATTTTATTGTATGTGCGGTGTGTTTGTGTGGATGCAAGTGCTGTCTATTCTGGTGGTTGACCCCATTCCGGCCTTATGTTGACCTCCAGTTCCCATACACTGTGTATGCACTGATGTCCACTTATACTGGACATACATTTGGCATATATTTATAAATACATGGAATTCGTGCCATAAAAGTAAAAGCATTTGATTTTTGTTTCAGTTTCAAATAAACATTTATTTAATTAAAACTAATAGTAGAAATAAGTTTCAAATGTATTTCTTAGAAATGTTTGTATTTTAAACCACATATACTTTACAAGTACAAGGCGAAAGTAAATGTTAATTATATTTATTAATAATTATATAAAATTTTCACATTTTATTACACATAATGAGAACATAATTGACATTTTATTTTATTCATTACAATATATTGTATTTTGAAATACAAAAATATTTAATAATACATANAAGTACAAGGCGAAAGTAAATGTTAATTATATTTATTAATAATTATATAAAATTTTCACATTTTATTACACATAATGAGAACATAATTGACATTTTATTTTATTCATTACAATATATTGTATTTTGAAATACAAAAATATTTAATAATACATAATATACTGCAAAATAATATTAAAAGATATTATTGCAAGTGAATAATGTGTTTCAAAATTGTTTAATAATTACATAATTTTTCGTTTAACATTTTGTGTTGTATTTAATGAATAGTTTGTATGATTTGTTTGCTTCATAATTGACTTGAGCCGACATATACGCTATGAACGCAAACACAATCAGTAAAAATACACCTTCACAAAAAATAATAAATGCAAAAATTAGATTAGCATGCTGAAAAAACAGTACGTATATTAATGTGACAGCAATGGTGTCCAATAGACACCATGAGGTTATGATATATTTAGACCAATAACTGGTGTTATATTCATTGATCTCAACGTAAATGTCATTCAATGCGCGCATTGTTTTCATACTATAACTCTCATCGAAATTGTGTCCACTTTTAATATGTTCAGCCATTTGTTCATTAATAACATGTAATTTGTATTTCAGAAAATAGCAGATAAGAGAATAGTGAGCCATAAGTGATACATTAAATCCCATGGTATGGTATCCCATGAGATAATACAATATTGAATGTGGTATACCATACATTATAGTATCCAATAGTGTACAATTAGGTATATATGACCCTAATGCAACTATTGGACCAAACACTGGCATGTATTTAACTGGTTTGTCCGTCAATTTGAATAATATTTGCGTTAATTTAGCCAGTTTATATATCACTAATTTATCATACAATCC
>CAJPVJ010000677.1:0-21540 GCA_905397405.1 Oppiella nova
CCTACACACCAACCCCCACACCAACCCTCACAACACTTCTATCATCCAAAACAAAACAATTACTAATCTTTAATGAAACAACAAATCTATTCAAATAATAGAGACTTGAATTGAAATGAAGCTGTGATTCCGTGACAAACACCGGTCACACACTTGCCTTGCTTTCTATCATTTCTATTGGATTTATTTAAACATAAATTTCATATATTTTAGTTGAAAATAGTTGAAACAATTTCATTATAAAATATAATATTATGTTTAAAGTGTTTTTGTTTGTCATTCAAAAAGTTTATCCTTTAATATAAGTTTATAGTAAATATAACTAAACACTAAATTAATATTTTCATTAACTGTTAGCTTGAATTCTAAACAGAAACTAACGTACAAAAAGGTACAAGTACAGTATCTGTTATACAACATAATATGTTATTATTATATAAATTATATATATTTCTTAAATATATTATGTTTGTGTAAATAAACTTTATTTTCATGATAATATTGATATTATTATTAAATTTAAGTATTCAATGGTTTGAATGGAAAGTATAATATGCAACTGTGCAAACATTTGGTTTGAGATAAAGTGATGAAATAATGGTTAATTTAACATTAAATGATCCTGTACAGTACATACTTGTCTCGAACTAACTACAGCCGACTTCTCAAAGCTTGACTCTTTGAAGTCAAACTCTCAAACATTTTAAATATCCTTCAAATGTTTGGCTCACAAATATAGTACACATTAGTGTGAGTGAGAGTTATATAATATTAACTAGAAATTACAAATTAATTGTAATTTTTAAATAAAGTATTTATTTTAGTATTTTTGTCTAAAATATTGACTAACTCATAGAAATGTATCTGATTAGTTTCTATTAGTTAAGTTCGTGAATATTTTTGAAAACAAATTCTCTACTAAAAGTCAATATATCAATAGAAATGTCTAGAAATTGCACATTTAAAAGTGACTGAATATAGTAAAAATAGTAATGATATTTTTGTTTGTAAAGAACTTTATCTACTGATAATCTATATGAAATAAATTAATTATGAGCCACTTATTTTTTGTTTTGTTGAAATAATTTTGAGGTCTCTGAACTACAGTATCTACCAAGCAGGAAATAGATTTTTCTTAAACAGATAATCCAATCCTTAATCTTTTATTAGAGTTTTATAGCCCCAACTTATAGGTTTTAAAAAATATACTAGATGCCATATAAATTTACCATGATAATTGGTAATTAGACTTGGCAAAAATAGTTCCCATTTTTATTTATTTATCATAATGGAAAGCAATATAACATTGGAAGGTAAATTATTATTTATATAGGGAATTGTTTTCGACTCAAATTAACTAAAAATAAATACGGGAACTTTTTTGCTATGTTTAATAATGCAGTTACAGTATCATGATGTATTTATAAGGGATATAGAATTTTTTTAAACGGGTAAGTTGGGGCTATAAAACCCTGAAGAAAAACTAAGTAGTGGATTATCCGTTCAATAGATAATTGAAAATGTGTGCATACACAAATTATCGATATAGTGATAATTAATACAAACTAGTTATCCTTTGGTTCGACTTATTATCATAGTATAAATTATACAGTTTTATGGTCCAGATTCCGGATTACAATTAAATAATTGCTATATTGATTAGCCCTTAAATGGACATTTGGCAAACTAATCGCATACCAAATCCCCAATGAAAATATTACGAGTGTATACTCAAAGAATATCAAGGAATATTTAGATTTAATTATAGTATTTTGGTTAAAATCATATGACAAATGATTTCGTTGGTGCCAACCGTGATAACTGGGAACCCTATGTGTGACGTAATGCATGAATGGGTAGTCATGTAGTGATGCAGTGCTTATCCAATACAATGACATCATATTAGTAGCATTCTACATGCGTCTGCGGCTTTCATGACGCGTATGACATATGTCATGACATGAGGGTACATATTGGAAATCTATCAGTCCGTCCAGTTTTCACCATTTAATTAATTTTATTTAATTAATTATAATTTATATTAAACTAATCTCTTCGATAACATTACTAAGTTGATGTGTACGATAGAATTTAAAATTTAGTAAAGTATTCATAGATTTAATTATTTTAAGAAAATAGTCATTAAACTCTTGTCCTTTCGCGTCATTTATACAGATAATACGCGTATAAATTGGAATTGAAGAAAACGCGCTCCTTATGTCATACATTAAAGTTCGTGTATTTCTATAAATAATCACGAATTAAATGTTTGAAATGCTTTTAATATGATTAGGTATTCTACTACTGTCTTGCTAATAGTGTGACCAGGGTCAAGAATTCCGTCTTGACTTTCAAGAATTTGAGGGTTCGGTCAAGAATCAAGAGAAGGGTAAACTCTTGACATTATAAGGTCAAGAATTTACATTATTGATATAATACGATAAATCTTTATAATATTATGGTAGTTAAACTTTGAAAACAGAAAATAAATGCATATAATAGAGTGCGATGTTAAATTCTTGAATGTCAACACAAAATTTTAGAACATTTTACAATAATTTCTTGTCATAAATATATAAATATAATTCTTATTATGAAATTCCACTGAAAAATTCCAATACTTTTCATCCAATACCATTATAATAATTATATTACTGGAATAATATTTAAGATTTAATAATGTTTCATTTCAAAACAATTTACTAGTATCTTTACTTTTAAGTTTATTTATTCATGCAATTATCATTAAATATTGGATGAAAGGTGAAAACTAGGAATCAAATCTATTTCAATAAATTAACTATTAATTAATAACTAAAATTTTATTATAATAAATAGCAATTGATTAAAATAATTAATTATTTATAAAAGGATAATTTAAGTAAAAATTTTCAAATAGAGATGAATTCCCCAATACTCCAAAATAAATGTAACTAAAACCTAAATAAGAAATAAGGTCAAGAATTTTCAAGGATTTGTGCGTTATCTTTCAAGTGTTACAAGTTATCGACCTGGTCACACTACTTGCTAATCACTTTTAAGCACTATAACACGAATAATTAATTATGCTAGTTATGTTATGTTATGAAATGTATGCCCAATTGAACGACACGTCCGACATATGTGATGAGGACGGACAGGGACGTATTGGTGCCGTCCATTTGATTTGTAGAACCCTACATACCCTACATATTAGATGCCATTTAATAGCAATTGTTTTGTTGAGCACTGCATACGAGACAAGATATAAGACATAAAACATGGACTTCAAGAGTACTGCCAAGAAGTGGAGAACAGATTACTCGCGACTATTGAAGTGTTGGGCACTCATCAAGACATCGGAACTCATGAAAGTGAGGGCCTATGAAGAGCTCAAGAGTTTTAAAGCTGATGACAGGGCTGTCCAAAAATTGTTGCCGCATATCATTGTCTCATTGGGTCCACACAATGATCCTATAATTGCTTTAAATCCTTGTTTTTATAATAATATAATCAACAATTAACGGACATTTCGGCCACCATTACGGCGACTACGCCTTAAATGGACATTTGGCAAACTAATTACATACGAAATCCCCAATGAAAATATTACGAGTTTATACTCAAGGAATATTTAGATTTAAATACAGTATAGTATTTTGGTTAAAATCATATGACAAATGATTTCGTTGGTGCCTCAACCGTGATAACTGGGAACCCTATGTGTGACGTAATGCATGAATTGGTAGTCATGTAGTGATGCAGTGCTTATAATATCAATACAATGACATCATATTAGTAGCTCTACACCCGTCTGCGGCTTTCATGACGCATATGACATATGTCATGATATGACGGTACATATTGGAAATCGGTCAGTCCGTCCAGTTTTCACCATTTAATTAATTATATTTAATTAATTATAATTTATATTATACTAATCTCTTCGATAACATTACTTTGATGTGTACTATAGAATAAAAATTTAAAACTTGGTCAAGTATTCATAGATTTAATTTATTTTAAGAAAATAGTCATTAAACTCTTGTCCTTTCGCGTCATTTATACAGATAATACGCGTATAAATTGGAATTGAAGAAAACGCGCCCTTATGTCATACATTAAAGTTCATGTATTTCTATAAATAATGACGAATTAAATGTTTGAAATGCTTTTAATATTATTAGGTATTCTACTACTGTCTTGCTAATCACTTTTAAGCACTATAACATGAATAATTAATTATGCTAATTATGTTATGAAATGCATGCCCCGTCCAATTGAACGACACGTCCGACATATGTCATGAGGACGGACAAGGACATATTGGTGCATGGTCCATTTCATTTGTAGAACCCTACATATTAGATATTAGATGCCATTTAATAGCAATTGTTTTGTTGAGCACTGCATACGAGACAAGACATCAGACATAAGACATAAGACATGGACTCCAGGAGTGGTGCCAACAAGAAGTGGAGAACAGATTACTCGCGACTATTGAAGTGTTGGGCACTCATCAAGACATCGGAACTCATGAAAGTGAGGGCCTATGAAGAGCTCAAGAGTTTTAAAGCTGATGACAGGGCTGTCCAACACGTGAACGCCTTTATTAAGAAGTATGGATCAGATGATTGAGATGTTGTGACAATGAATGAGGCATTGATACTTACGTAACAAACCATAGGGATATCCTTACTTCACTTCAGGTCAAAGCTCGACAGGCAGGTGAACACCGTGTTTAGGTAACTGGTGAACAACCGAGTCTCCTTGGTAAACCCACACATAACATAAGCCATTTGGTTATCATTCAGAAGTAGTGATCATTGAGTGGTTTATTTGTTTAGCATTTATTTATTGACAAAACAGTTAGCAATACAATAGTAGTGGTAGTAGTGGTCAAGTGGTGCTAACATTCCCCCAAATTAGGTCCCCCTCTGATGAGCTCTTTAACGAGTGCCTCATTGTGTGGACTGAGTCGCAAACCATGGCTTTTCAAGTCATTGTCCAACTGTTGAACTGATCCAAAGCCTGCGCAGTAAGAGTTGAGACGAGTGGCCACCGGACTGTCCACCAGTTGGCTGTCCGTTAGGGCCAACTCTGACAGTAGTGTCGGATGTTTGCGTAGGAAATACTTTTGGTGGTAATGTTCAGCCAAATAGTAAACATTTAGAGCCAGTATTTCGGTGACAATTGGTTGCGACAGTTGTGTCTGTTTTGCTTGCAGTGACTCTTCGGCCAATTGCTTCTGTGGGTCAGTCGTGCAGAATATGGCCGACTTGTACTGAGTCTTATAAGTTGCCACCGGATCATGACTTGACCACAACGTCTCCAACAATTGCTGTGAAGATAGGATAGGAATCAAACAGTTATAGCATATATCATAGACAGTACTTGTATTGAATACTGTACACTGTATTGTATGGTTATAGTGTACTGTACTGTACAAGTATAGATTGTAGTACTGATTGCCTGAATAGTTACAATATAGTGATCATATCATACCGAATATGTAATTATATTGGAGTCGAACACCACTTTAACCACTTCTGTATGGTCTGACAGGTTCTTATAGGTGGGGTGGGGTGTGGAGCCCCCTGTATAGCCCACACTCGTACTGATAACACCCTCTAAGATACCGAACTTGACTTCTGAGCCCCAAAAGCATTGCAAACCGAATATGGCTTCAGATTTAGCACTCATTTTAATTTCTTTAATATATGACGGTATGTGTGGTATGACTAGCAATATAATGGATGTTTTGTAGACTGTCTCTCTATCTATCATAACACACATTCACATTCACATCCTTTTAATGATTAAAGCATTTGGGGTATAATATATCAATTGTAAAGAGATTATGAACATAGAATACTGTATTTTATATTCTGATATACTGTACAAGTGTACTGGTACAACTCAATATTGTACAGTACAATAACTCATTGATTAATTAGACATTAAGGGCATATTTAGTGCAAATACAGTAGTAATACAAATTCACTAAAATTCAATGATTATCGTAAATTAATTACATATTATATTGTAGAATACTATTATTATAGTTATTTTATTTTAGAATTTGAGTTATCAATTTATTAAAATTTAATATTTTATCATGTAAAGCCATTGTTAATAACTAAAACATTATAATTTGTAAATATATTTTTATTGTCATTATTTTATTTAGCAATTTTTATATGCAATTTTATAAATCAAATGTAACAGTAACAACAAGCAAAATTTAGACAAATATGAACCCTCATATGAATTTTGCATAATGAAAGTTCCATTACAACCTATATAATCACATTACATATTGCTTATACAGTACTGTAGTAACTGTATTGCATTTTATCCCAATTTATCGAAACCCTTTCCAAAACTAATCCCAGACACTATTAATAATAAAGTAATACAAGTCACAATATTGTATTTGTAATATATGTACCGGAATTTAATTACAGTAATGAGAATAACAATTATTTTATCTCTAATTTTTAGTCTCTAAGTTTGCTATACTGTACAGTGTATAGTACAGTATACACATAAGTTATTTGATAGTGTACTTTTTTATTTAATTAATGAAATGTGATGGAATATTTGCCTTATCCATTATTAAAGTTATGTAACATAATGGAGCATAACTACAGTAGGGTATTTGGATATTATTATACCGCAATAGTTATTATTTAGTTAATAACTAAAGTGACCGTAACTTATGCACAATGTTTGTACTCTTTGAATGACAGCTGCGGCCGAATGTATGGAGAATTTGGCGGACATTCAGTTCAAATGGGGCGACAATTACGATAAGAGGGAGTCGTTGGCGAGTCTATTGAGGGCCTCGAAGTACTACAAGAAAGCGTGTCAACCGAAACGGGCTCTCATTGTGTTGAAGCGAGTGATCACTATCTTAGAGCTCTCGCCCAAGAATGACAAGTCAGTCATTGTCGACAAGTATGAGGACTGTATCCAACTGTACCGCTCTCTCGACTTAAACCATTTGGCAAATGTTTGCCACAAAATATGCAAATCTCTGGACGAAGAGAAGACTGATTTCTGTACTTTAAATGTAATATCAATTTCATTCATTCATTCATTCATTTTCAACAATATTGATGATAATGTGTTCGTATAGATCTGTAAATTAGAGTCATATGAGCTGTCAATGCCGTCCCGCGTGTCCACCCCTTCCACTGTTGTAACCAATTATAGTGACGACGAAGACTCTGATAATAATGATTGGTTTGGCGGTAAGACTGTTAAGGAATCGATTGAGAGTAAAGAGTGGGTTCAGCAACAGATCCGACTTCTCGATCAGTCCAACACTTGTGCCGACAGACCCCACAAAGACAACAGAGAGGATAGTCAGCAGATATGCGATGACGAGACACAAGTGGACCAATACATGTCACAAAATCTAAAGTCAAACGTGAGTTATAGTTGTTTTAAATACGATAATAAAATAATCTATTTTTGTAATTTAGTCTAAACTTAAATCCAATCAAACATTGCGTAAAAATTTAAGACAACTTTTTGCTGAAACCAATGATGAGAGGATTGCATCAAAAAAAGCAAAACTCCTCATCAAACCAGAGAGTGAACTCTTTTCTACACCGATAACAACTGAGATAACGGCCATACCAGTGGCCACACCTACTCCACTGAGGGCACCCACACCCACACCAATCGCCGAATCAAATGGCGAGCAACAGACGAAAGCTAAACGAAAGCGTCGTTTGAAACCCAAAGAGTTATCGGAAGAGTCGCCCGAAAAGCGTTTAATAAAGTTAAGAAAACTTGATATCGAAAACCAGTTCTGTATTGACCCGAAAGCGCCGACTGAGCGCCTGTTATGCACCCTTTGCGACGAATCCATTCTGTGTTATCGTTGGTCTATAGTGACCGACCACTTGAAGGGACGCAAACACAATGACTTTGCTGCGAAGGAACGCCTAAAACTACAACACAAAGACTTGCCATTTAATAGCAATATGGTGTCTACCAGTGCTTTGTCAGACTTTGCATACTTTAATAACCCGAATGGTGTGCACAAAGATTCTGGACCTTTGTATGTCATGAACCCACCGCTGACTATGGCCGACGCTATCAATATGAATGGAGTCACAGAATCACTGGCCTATCACTCGCAACAACACTACTTGACTGTGCCCTCACTCATGGCAACACACATGACACCAATCAATGGTAATCTTATGATGTAATTGACGTATTCAATATATTCATTACGGTATGCATTCATCTTATATTCAGATTCGCAACAAATGAGTTGTAGTGAAAACGGCCAAAACAAACCACACGATAGCTTAGACACACCGCCAGTGATGGACACCACATCGAACCCCTTTGGGTGCACTTCATTCTCCATATTGAATATAAATGATCAGTAGATGACAACTATTTTATTAACTCAAACATTTGTTATGATAATATTGTTATCAAATTTGTTATTATAATTTTATTGTATTTTATTTTTAAAATATAATCATTCAAACGAAGCTTTAAACTCTTAAATTAAAACAAATGGCAAAGTATAGTACCCTATATGGTATGGTATGATATGGTATGGTATAGTGCGATGTGAGCGCAAATCATCAACTCTTTGGTCATAGAGTTATCCATTTTTAGTTGAAAATTGTTTCAAATTTTGTTGACATAAAAGACAAAACTTTTTCAAATGCGAGTAAAATATGTGATAATTGGCATCAGATTTGGAGGCATTCGTATGCAATCGGTCGATGAGTTCTTTGACAGACGGGTCGCGATTGAATCGGTCGCTAAAGTTAGCGAACCATTCTTTGCGTATGAGTCGTATAATGTCTTTGAGTGACGCGTTGTTCACATCAATGTCCAACATTTGCTGCCAATCCTTATCCCAAATGTCTTTATAGATGCGTTCAACAAATGCAAGTAATTGTATTTGGCATTCATCGCGATATCTGATCCAATCGTCATATTTCAGGGGACAGTCGTCTCTTTCAAGAGCACAGCTATTTGGACGGTAACTCGAGTTCGTAGGCGTGCTTTTGGGTGTCAATGAACTTCTCGCACCACTTCGCAGTGATTTCTGTTTCACAGGACTCTTACTAATAGACTTTAGATTAAATGAAAACTTTGACAATGAAATAGGTTTTGAATGAGAAGCACACGTTTCAGTGGTTCCAGTTGTTCCAGCGCTTAAAGATTTTGCACTACTTTTATCCACAAATTGAGTCATTGATAATCTGTTGGGAAAAAATGAAAACGTGTTATAATTAGATTGAATAGTAATACTGTTTGATATGCTTATCAATCATTAATACCTATAATTGGCGTCACTTTTAGAGCGTTTGTGTTTGGACTCAGAGTTGTTGTCATCAATGGATTGAATGGTTTGGTCTTTCAGTGAAGAGTTGACATCCATTTCAACACCTATTCTCTTGTCATTATTTATAGAGTATTTATGACACAATTGGTTCCAATTGATGGCATTCACACCACTCATGAGTGCTTTGTTACATAAGTTCATATCATTGGTCACTAATACGACATTGTCTTCAAAAGCGCTTAAATCCAGACAACAGTTGAGTATTTTGTCGTCATTTACCTCCTCTTCAATTCTCTTCACTTCACGTGATTTTGAATGAGTTTTGCATTTGTTTTGAGTGTTTTGTCCGCAAACTAAACCTATCGTCAAATCAATAACAATACAATTCATATGATTTGGTCATAACCTCAACACCAGTCATACAGACATACCATTGGTTTTGTTGAACTGTTCATTGATGAAGTGAATCACATTCACTACACCCTTATGTTTGCGACCAGTCTTCAGGTGATCCAACTCTTGCACCACAACCCATGGAATCACTACTGACTTCACATAAGACTCTTGTCTGCGCTTCTCTTCGCAGACAATCCATTGCTTCAGAGGATTCAGATGTGAGACCAATATATTTGTGTCCAAAACACACACCAATCTGTTGTTGAGACTATCGTTGCCATCCAATGGACACTCTTTTAGTGGCGCAACACGTCTTCGGGCTTTCAATACGTTTCGCAACTCTTGTGGAAGTGCTGGAAGTGTTGGCGACAAACGCTTTGCACTGCCATTCATGACATTCAAAGAGCGCTTGACACCAGTGTTGGGACAATGAGGCAATTGGTGGTGATATTGAGTGGATTGAGAGGCACTGTCCTCGATGTCCATCATCTCTATGTCATCCATCACTTGAGGCTATAGTTGAAGAAGTGTTCAATTGATTCACACTTTTCTGAACATAACGTCAGAGTAAACATGAAATGAATGCAATTATGTGTCATTCATAGACAACGTTACGCTCTATTCAATAGACATTCAATTCACAACTTTTATGACCATGAGTGTTTGTTAGTGTATTAATAGTGTGCTTGATCATTTCATGAGGTATTTCATAGATTACAATGTATTACCTCTAAATTGATTCATCAAATAAACTGAATTTGCATTCAATGTGAAGATTGGCATCAATTCAGAACAAATGGAGACGTGATGTATGTGTGACCCAAACGAGTGGATGCCGTGAATGAGTGGACATCGCATTGAATATCATTGACTGGAAGTGCTATTCATATGATATCAGAGTAATGAGTGGTGAGGGAAGTGATAGTGAAGAACCCATTGTTGTGAACAACAAGTTTGCAAACGATGGATCATTCCTCGAGTTGTTTAAACAGATGCAGAGGAATAGCCATCAGTTGAACACCAATGACACCAATGATGACAACTGTGACCACAAAACCACTGCTAATACAAACGACAAGTGTTTGTCTTCAGCCGAAGATAACAAAGACTGTGACAAAGACACGACTACTGAAGACACGACACCGACCACAACGACCACCACTTCGAGCACATCTCGTAAGCCTGTGGTAAGTGATCCCTCCCTCCCCTCCCAGTGCTGTCAGCAATAAAGTGGTATTTTGTGTGACTTTGAGGTGAATCCAAATAAGAGACGTCCGAAGACTTTGAAGACGGGTCTCATTAAGAAGCCGAAGACAGACGACTCGGATGGAGAGGAGGGCGAGGGTCAGCCCACAGACGCCTGGAATCGGTATATGAGAGAAGTCCGCAAATATAAGGAGAAGTATGGGGACGACAACGACAAGAATAGACCTCTCGTCAAATAGTTGGCATCCCTTCCCACTCATGCCCTCATCCCTGGCCTCCAACCCCACCATTCGTTGACTATAACCACAATTTGTGAGCAATTCAATGAAAATGAATTGTAAACTAAATCTGTTTTAAGTTTATATTTATTAAAACACATAATTTGTGATCCAATGAATGAATGCATTTGCGATTCTCTGTATAAAACTCTTTATTTAAAACAAACCAACATTTTGTTAATTATTTAATAAAATATGAATTTCAAGTTTTATAATACAGGTATACCGTATAAATAATGTGTTACAATACCGTAATATCATACCAAAATTGAAGTATTTGTAATACCGTACAATTACTATAACTTACAGTAGGTTATCATAGCAATTGAAACATTGTATTCACTGTCAACTGGTATTCAAATATGCGACAAATGACTAGAAATCGTGAATCACTTGTAGTCTACAAATTGTAGACATGATATGAAATGAAACAATTATTGTCGCATTTCTTAAACAGATGTCTGTTTTAGCATAAGTTTGGCTGAATTGATGTGAAATACAATTACAGATAAGTGTTGTTTAATTAATGCCAAAAGCTTGTCATTTGGCTCATGAGTGAACTGCCATAAGAGGTCATAAAGAGCGGCAAAACTGGACCCACTATACGAGTCTAAAGCACTGGCAGATAAAACTGTGTGTTTATATTGCTTACGGAAAGGCAGACCCTGATCATCGAGGAATGCTCGCTCCAAACGCATCATTATATCGTTGACTCTTCGAAGTTCTAATGGACTGAATTTGGGACACAATTTGTGATGAGTTTACTAATAATGTAATCAAAACATAGTTAGTGGTCATTAACACATACTTTTGTTCATCAATTCGTTTGATTTGTTTACTGAACCAATTGACAGCTGAATCGAAATCATTGATAGCTTCGAACATAAAATCTAAAAATATTTAAAATTTACCGGTAATTAGTATCATATACCCACTACTGTATGTACTACCCTACTAATATACTGCACAATATTATGTACCGTATATTGAATTGGATGTAATGTGAAACATACCTAAAGTGATGTTGTATTTTGCAAATATATAACTATATTTACTATTCTTGAGGTCATCCAAAGCCAGATATAAGAAATGCGGATAATATTGGAGTGAATCGCGGAAGGGTAAGAGGGGTGAATCGCTTAAGGATCTCAACATTTCTGCCCATATTTGAGTTAAAGCTTTGCTGTACTGTAAAAGTGAAATACAATACAATAAATTATGCTTTTTTAAACAATTTGTATGTAATCTTACTTTAAATCCTTTATCCGTAAGATTAGATATAAGATTGAAAGTGTCATACATTGTGTGATAGAGTGGATAACACTTAATATGTGACGATTCATCGCAATCATAATACATATCAATGACAGGAACTCCTGAGATCTGTAGGAAAGGCATGTGATCGCTACCAGAACCGGGATTTTTTATATCAGGCAAATGAGTCCAATTAAATGATTTGGACGGTCGGTGCTCTAAGTATGAGTCGAAAACTGTTTTATAGTCTTTTATCACTTCTTTCTCATTGGGATTGGCAACAGCTTTGGTGGCATCCCATACAGTGCTGTATAGTAGGGGAACGGCAGCCGCTTGAAAGGTATAATTGCCTTTGACTGCAATGTCAACATTGATGTACGCGACCGCTTCCGTCTCAAGTAGTTTCACATTCTCCTCCACCTATGGTTTCAATTATGTATAAGTTATACGGTATTAGTTATCCATGAGAGAGAGAGAGAGAGAGAGAGAGAGAGAGAGAGAGAGACTGACCCATTCAGTGGAGCCAATGAGTCCCCATTCCTCTGCAGCCCAACTGCAAAATATAATACTCCTTCGCGGACACCACTTCTCACTGCGGATTGTGTTCATGAAAGCGCCGGACAGCTCAAGCATAGCAGCCGTTCCACTGAGTGGGTCGAGTGCACCAAAAGTCCAGGAGTCGCGATGGTTGCCAACCAACACATACCTGTCTGGTTCTGTACAGCCGGTGATAACGCCGATCACGTTATAGATCGGCGTTTCTTTCAAATATGTATTCACTTCGAGTTCAACATAACCCTTATCTTTATATCCGGGCCCTAAGTTGTATGTAATGTTCAATCCCCCGACCCAACCATCCGGTGCTTTCATACCATTGAGTTCATGCAATATAAACTTTGCGTCCAAATAACTGATGGCATGGGCGGGGATTCGGGGCATTTGCAACTCATTCATTGGTAATCTATAGGCACTCTCTGATCAATAAAACAAAGTATAGTTAATTTATAACTTAAAAGACAATTAAAACATAATTTCTATAAAGTGGTCACATTTATAATCACTTACTTATGGAGGGGTAGAGAGGTGTTTGTGGGTCGCCGTCGCCCATTCGTACGGTTCCCCTTTGGACACCAGATTTAGGCAAATACACTGATTTTGGATATGTATTGCTTTGGTCACCATCGGTGTAGTCATAGGGATCGGTATATATGATGGCACCGATGGCACCGTTATCCTCAGCCAGTTTGACAATATTGGCGCGAAATATCTTGCCATACCTGACCACTACTATATGTCCGGACACAGACACGTTGTGTTGCTTCAAATAGTCGTAGTCCTCATCTCTGCCATAATTCACATAAACGATGTGTCCTTTGAGTCGCTGACTACCGGTTGAGTTAGAAAAGGCCAAAAACGGTGGGTTCGATGTGTAATAACTTCTCTCGTCTGCCGTTGCATTCATCGGGTCTTCATATGGACTCGAAGTGTAAATCAAATGATTTGTTTTGTCATATTTGAAAACCTTTTGGTATAACATAAATGATAAATCGTATTCAAATGTTTGAATGGATATGTCTAGAAATCTTACCAAATTTGGTTTACTTGGCATTTGGTAAGACATGAGAACAGTATAGTTTGCCAGGGTCACATTCAATCCCTGGTTTAACCATATATTGTAGACAAACAGAGTGTTGTTATCTATAGCCTGCTGTTCCCCAATTATAGGCTGTCCACTGAGTTTCCTGTAATACAACAAAAGTTATATTAAATAATTTACAAGAAATTAAATCATTTATAGACTTAAGCCAAACGCCAATCCTATTGGAATCGATGGCATTCATAAGACTTTGATGAATGGACTGGTGGTCAATGGGCACCGATTTGTCTATTAATTGTTGTCTGTGATTATCCCTCATTAACACATAAGTAAGACTTATGCCTAACACTAAGCCTATGACAATAGATGCACTAATGTATAACAAATGATACATTTTATCAATTTTAGACCGTTTCGATGGTCTGTCGGTCAACACTTCCGGTTCAATCATTATACCAAAAATTGCAAACTATTTGTCCAATATTTAGTAATTTTCATAAATTGTTTAATAATCTAAATTATTATAAGTATACAGTGATACATACTGTACAATACAGTACTAGACTTTAATATATTTACGGTAATAAACTTATTTTGTGTGCATATATTAACTGAACAAATAAAATCTGAAAACTTAATCATTAAATGCAATGCATCTGTCCTGATGCAAATAATATTATTATATATTATTATACGTTAAAGCGATTGTATTATATTTGATAATTAAAGCATAGTTTGATACAAATGTACGGTAATTGGCAAACAATAAATGAGTGTTTAATAAATAAGAAAGGTACAAATAATGTACAAATATGCCAACAATAACACCAATCCAATAGCAAACGATTGTCTCTAATTGGTGTGATTGGTGTCATCATTTGCACCACATATCAACTGATGAGCCAATCATACAATGAAACTCCAAATCTTACCCTAAATTATATGCAATGTCTTCACTAGAGATGTGTTTAAATAAAGTGTTTCTAACATTCAATTCATAATAAGAAGACATTAACTGCTTCTTAAGGTGTGGACCAACTGATGGTGTTTGTGGTGATTGTCTGTGAATTGGTGGCACACGTGAATGAAAGTCCTGATAAGTGGTGACGAAGATTATGCCAAAAGTGAAGCCAAACACCAAAGATATAAGACTTAAGTAAAGCACAGATCGGAAGCATTGGTGACGAGAGATGTGTTGAGAGGATCTGAAGCGCATTGAATCCAACACTTCCTCCAGAGGTGACTGAAACAAGTCATCCAATTCCTGGTCAGACCAGTCGTCACCCAATTGGTCGCTCTTTCCAGTGACCGGTGCTGTCGTATCCACAGAAGACACCAATGGATATGATTCCCATTTGGACCACAATTTCGATGACATCTTTGTGTCCAAACTTTGTGTCCAAACTTTGTGTCAGTCGCTTATTAACGAGTTATTCATCCATCAAATGAATGGCAATTGAAAACTTGCAAATCAATGCACCAAACGGTTACCACATACTGTATATGACCATTATATGACCTATCTCATATCATTACATTTGATATTGCACGTAACCGCAAGCCAAATGTACCACTTTATGTTATTTGAATAGATCCAGGTATATTATAATATATGGACTATGGAGTATTGCATGCGTTCAATATGAAATCACAAAGATCTGGCTCATTATCAATGTCATAAGTGTACTTGATCAATGATCATATAACTTAAGTGTAAGCTCATACAATGTTACTATTAACGGTAATATATTGACACCAATAAGACTTGTAAGACATGTCAATACTCTCACAGTGGTTAGTGTTCAGTGAAATGTGCGTAAATCACACCAATCGTAACAATTGTAATCAAATGAACACTATTTACTGTTAGCCGTAACTGTAATATACATGTCATGTACTAGTAGTATATTAATAGCCATAATAGCCGTCAAAACAATCATATGTTTGTGTTTTGTGACAACAAGTGCCAACTCAGAGACATCTGCAGTCCATTCAAACCATAAGCACTCATTCAATATTAATATTAAATGAATTAACAATAGGGATCACTTATCAAAAGTAATATTTAGCATTTGTGCTCATATTTTTGTATTCTGTATCATAATTAGATTTAATTTCATTAAAAACTAAATTCCACTAAATTATTAAAATTAGTTTTAATTAATTAGCAAGCTTCTCAATGCTTATGTATTAAAGTTAGTGTAATGCAGTGAAGTAAGAATGTGGGGTCAAAAGGGTTAGCACTTTCTAGTACAGTATTAAATTGATAATCAATATGAGTCATAAGCCTTATCTTATAATAAAAAGGGTCTATTTTAATTTTATTTCTTATTAATAATTTCTTATCAATTTTGGTAAGATCTATGCATTAAACTTGGTTCCTTGACCTAGTAAATAGATTCTAGGTGATGGTGATGTAGTTCGAGATTTGTATATTGGAGAGACCATGGTTCAATGTGATCACTGTCAAGATAGTGCCGTACTGTACTTCATATACTGTATATTATGATACTGTGTGTCAAATGCAAGTCAATTCAAGAATATTCTGCAATTACTTTATTGCTAAACTAACTATTAAACTTACTTTACAAATACTGTACAAACATATTATTCAATATATTGGTGAGTTTAAATGATTAGATTGAGTTGAATACAAGTAGTTTGCAGTCTAAGTTAGTTGGTTTTGATTACACAGCTTACATTAAACATTGAACATTTTCATTGATTGTAATCAATTAAAATAAATAAATGACTTGATAAGTACATGTGGTGAAAAGTTGGCATTAATAGAAGTCATGTTAGGCATGACATGAAAAGTGTGTCCAAACTAACGATAAGCATTAAATTGAACATATGTCACAATCGTATCTATCAAAATCCCCAAACTCATCTCGAAAATTATAATATCAGTATAGTTTTTACTTTAGTTAATGTATTTATTGATATTATTAGAATAATTATTTAAAAGCTAATTAAAGTCATATTAGTAAGTAAATACCTCACCTCATCAACTATTCAAATAATAATTCTTGGCTCAGTTTTACTACAAATACAACATTAACTAACTGATAATTAATTATTCTTTAAGTATTAATAAGTTTTATTTTCTGGAAAAGTAATTTTAATTATTTATATAATTGTTCTAATTTTCGGGAATATGAGTTTTGGGATTTCAATTTTTGGGGTTTCATTTCCGGGATTTTGAGGTAAATTGACTCCCTGTGAGAATAGACATGTTAACAAGACTATACTGTACTGTACTGAACATTGAGTGCAAGTGTTGATAATGTATTAACGAATAACACATTTTAATTGACAACTTTTGTATATTCTAGACATTGTCAAACATTTTGATTGTTACCACCTTTCCACGTGTATAATTATAATATTGAAAATCTTAATGCATATTTATTTTGAAAAACTATTAATACAGTAACATGTGATTTAGAAACCTCCTTTTAAAAATTAGATTTTCAATCATTTTAATTTACATTTTAATGATATTTTATATTAACATGTATTTTTTATAAATTCTTAATAATAATAAGGTTCAGTTAATTGTTGAAAATTTATTCAAGGTTATAGTTTTAAATTTATTGATTTATTGACTTCTGCTTAATATGGGAATTGTTGATACAGTATGTCTATTACAGTCCTATGTAATAGTGTGACATAGTAAGTTATGGTATATTATGGAATAGGATCTGTTTTATATCATCTTTGTTCAGATCTTACTTACAATTTATTTAATTCATTAGTCATTAGTTTTATTTTTAAAATTATAATTCATTTAATATTAATTATAAATTTATGCAATACACTATTATATCATATTTTTTAATACATATTCGCTTGAAATGTTAGTCAAAATTGTTTTCCATTTAATTTAATATTCATATTGTATATAAAGTACATGTAAATGAATTGTTTATTAGATACTATTTCTATTGAATTGTGTGTTAATTAATAATAAAATATGCTGTGTTTATATTGAAACGAGCACAATATTAATTGATTATACAATACAGTATTTATGATGAATACTGTATTAACAAACAAAGTAATGCATTCAAGAATATTTGGAATTCCATTAGTGCTCTCAGTTGGGGTTACTTTAGGACCATATTTGCTGTAAGTATTCATTCATACAATTAGTACAACTTGAGTTTTATTTAAAATCATCAATTACAATTAAAAGATTGAGTAATAAAGAAGTAAATTATATATTTAATAATTAGCTCTATAAAATAGGTTATATAAATAAATTATATTTTATATATCAATAATTTTTAATTGAAAATAGTAATTCATTTAATATTACAATATTACAAACATATTGCATGGTAAACAATTCATTTACCAATCATTTAAATAATAGATATTATTATATACAGTAGTATATAATGTGCCAATGTGCCATTATTATCAAATAATCTACCAAATTGTCAATACAACAATTTATATAAAATACGAAATGAGTTGAATTCAAATTAGGCTCCAAAGTGTGGCATCAATTTGTAAACTTTTTTTGTTTGACAGCAATTGTACGCATACTGTACTCACTATGTATTAAATAATGCTCTAAACGTACAGTAATACTGTATAATCTATCAATACTGAATACTCAATCTACACTCATATGTATGACTAGGGTTGCCACTAACGTTTTTAAACTGGATATGAAGTAATTCAGAATAATTTTCCTAAAGGTTCCTAGAGGAAAGTCATTTCTCCTAAAATTTCATGGTAGTATTTTAAAGATTTTTTCATTCTTAATACAAAATCTTAAGAATAATTGTTATATTTAGATATGAATATTTATTAATTTATAATTTTAGAGAAATATTATTAAAGAATTAAACAAACATGTTAGTTAATTACAGAAAAACAAATTAAAATACAATTATTCAACATTTTCTACCCCAAATATACCAAATAAAATATATCCTTAATAATCTTCAATTTTCATTAATAAAATTTTTAAATTTAGAATAATTAAATTCTAGTGTCATAAAATTATTTATATTTTATATTAAACATTAACATCTTTTAAACAATTCAGTAAATAGATCGATCTGTTAAAAATTTCATATATAAAGCATTGAGTTGTTTTGAATTTATTTCCTTAAGATCCACACCTCCAGGTTAAACTAGAGGCTGGAGTTAGATCAGGGTTTCTGGAGACTCCAGGCCAACACTGGAAGTTTGGCAACTCTATGTGTGACTCTAATATTGCAGTAATATTGTAAACGTATTAGTATTGGTGTCAAACAAATGAAATGATATAACGGTATCCTTTGAGTGAATTCTTATGAAATTATAGAAAATGATTTTCTTATAATAATTAGAATATTATACAAGGTTTAAAATAAGTTCAATTAGTTATTCAATAACAATTTGCATTACACTATGACTAATTAATATGATTGCATTTATCAATAAATTGTTTAAATTAAAATTTGCCTTTATTATGGTACCTTGTAGCACTATATAAAGTATATTTTGTAATTTTTATATTATTATAATTACTATAATTACATACATATGAAGGAAATATCCTTAAGAAAGGTTTGAAGTGTTTTTTATAACTATAAGCTCTATGGTTTGTATATAGAAATCGAATAGAAATGCCAATAATCATATTTTTATCCATATGTAGTGGACTTGTAATCAATTGACTGAATGTATATCTAATTGTCCCACAAATTGAATGCCATCCGAATCATGACATCAAATATATTTCTAATACCACTGTATCTCTCATTTATGATAGTTTTTGGCCCTTTTATACTGTGAGTTCATAAATTATATAAGATAACTTTATTATCATATTTTATATTGTTGTGAATGTGGCAATAAATGTATCATTGATAACATTTGATATATTGTATCTGAATTGAGCATTCTAGGGAAATATAACTGTACAGTGTGCGGTACTATAACTAAATATATGACAGTGATATAAATTGACAGTAAAAGTATGACAGGTGATGGCATACAACAGGGCAATAATATGATGCTATTTATACTTACAATTAGGTACGGAATAGCTATCCGTAAGGAGAGGTTGCGAAATGCTGTGCCACAAATATGTATTCACTTCGAGTTCAACATAACCCTTATCTTTATATCCGGGCCCTAAGTTGTATGTAATGTTCAATCCCCCGACCCAACCATCCGGTGCTTTCATACCATTGAGTTCATGCAATATATACTTTGCGTCCAAATAACTGATGGCATGGGCGGGGATTCGGGGCATTTGCAACTCATTCATTGGTAATCTATAGGCACTCTCTGATCAATAAAACAAAGTATAGTTAATTTATAACTCAAAAGACAATTAAAACAATTGCTATAAAGTGGTCACATTTATAATCACTTACTTATGGAGGGATAGAGAGGTGTTTGTGGGTCGCCGTCGCCCATTCGTACGGTTCCCCTTTGGACACCAGATTTAGGCAAATACACTGATTTGGGATATGTATTGCTTTGGTCACCATCGGTGTAGTCATAGGGATCGGTGTATATGATGGCACCGATGGCCCCGTTATCCTCAGCCAGTTTGACAATATTGGCGCGAAATATCTTGGCATACCTGACCACCACTATATGTCCGGACACAGACACGTTGTGTTGCTTCAAATAGTCGTAGTCCTCATCTCTGCCATAATTCACATAAACGATGTGTCCTTTGAGTCGCTGACTACCGGTTGAGTTAGAAAAGGCCAAAAACGGTGGGTTCGATGTGTAATAACTTCTCTCATCTGCCGTTGCATTCAACGGGTCTTCATATGGACTCGAAGTGTAAATCAAATGATTTGTTTTGTCATATTTGAAAACCTTTTGGTTTAACATAAATGATAAATCGTATTCAAATGTTTGAATGGATATGTCTAGAAATCTTACCAAATTTGGTTTACTTGGCATTTGGTAAGACATGAGAACAGTATAGTTTGCCAGGGTCACATTCAATCCTTGGTTTAACCATATATTGTAGACAAACAGAGTGTTGTTATCTATAGCGTGCTGTTCTCCAATTATAGGCTGTCCACTGAGTTTCCTGTAATACAACAAAGTTATATTAAATAATTTACAAGAAATTAAATCATTTATAGACTTAAGCCAAACGCCAATCCTATTGGAATCGATGGCATTCATAAGACTTTGACGAATGGACTGGTGGTCAATAGGCACCGATTTGTCTATTAATTGTTGTCTGTGATTATCCCTCATTAACACATAAGTAAGACTTATGCCTAACACTAAGCCTATGACAATGGATGCACTAATGTATAACAAATGATACATTTTATCAATTTTAGACCGTTTCGATGGTCTGTCGGTCAACACTTCCGGTTCAATCATTATACCGAAAATTGCAAACTATTTGTCCAATATTTAGTAATTTTCATAAATTGTTTAATAATCTAAATTATTATAAGTATACAGTGATACATACTGTACAATACAGTACTAGACTTTAATATATTTACGGTAAT
>CAJPVJ010000678.1:0-21524 GCA_905397405.1 Oppiella nova
TTGATGAATGAATGAAAATTTTATTGAAATTTAGTATATAAAGTAAAAATAATACAATTCATTTCATTAGAGAGAATATCAATTGAATTACATTTGAGGGTTGAATAGTGTTTATGATACTAAATGTGAACTCCTATGCTATGCGTGTATTGAAAACTTTATTCCGCATGTTTTCCATTGATATCGTATTCAATGAGATTAGAGAAAGTATATGGAAAGGGAGTCTAGAATGAGACCAATAGTATGTTTGGATGCAGTGTTGAGATCACATCCAAAAGATCACAATTTGACTCTTTTTGAACATCTGCTTCATATATGAAGTCAGAGATCATTCATTTGACTTTACGATACGATTATAAAATACAGTCAAATCAAATACAAATAATTTGATGACAAAACAATAAAAGTGTGAATTTTACCAAGAATCTAAGGTGAGCTTTATTTATGTACAATATATATTTAATTGAATATATTTAAAAGTGTTATATTTTGTTTATATTAATAGTTAATTTATTTTTTAACCTTGTGATAAACTATAAGTTACACAATTTTTTACTTATTAAGAGAAATTAATAAACAAATTGGTTACATATCATTGAAGTAAACTTTTGGCATAAAATTGATTACTAGAGTATATAATATTTATTTAAAAACAAGAATAATATATTGTGTATATATTTATAGACATATAATAAAAAAGTTAAATTAATATCTAGATAATCAGATATAATAAGAATTTATGCAATTCTTGTATTTATTTAATGAATTATAATCTAATATAAGGGATATTATGAGTAAGTCTGGTTTGAATTTAGTACAGAATATGACAATTCTTTCATTTATTTGCCGTTAAATACAATATACTATTATATGATCTTATATTATATGAACTAATATTAAGTAAAAACAGTATTTCATTTAACAATGAATTCCCAATTCTATTACAAAACATAACTCTTAATAAAATTATTGAACCAAAAGATCATTTTTCCATTCAATTGGATTTGTAATATAAATATTTATTAATTTTTACTTTTCTTTTGCAAAACTTTAACCAAATCGGTTATAGAAAGCAGATATATTATTATAATTATAGTACAATTTTGTAATTAAAAGTATATTTAAAGTAATTAATTTAACAATAACTGTCAAGACATGTATTTATACGGTATTTATATATATTTAATGGTTTTCCACAAAAATGTCATCAATTATTAAAACAAATAGTGTCAGAAACTAATGCTAACATAATATCGAGAATAATATTATTTTGAGACAAAACTTGTTTCACTTACAAAACGCAATAAATATTTGTGGAAATGAAATAAACAGCAACATTTGCAAATCCAACGGAAATATTAAAATTAAAAATTCTAGTTTTAACTCTAATTTATTACATAAATGTTTATTTATTTTGATAATTACTTCGAGAAATATTTTGCTTATTTTTAAGACTTGTATCAATTATATCCAAAACACCTTTTGAATGTAAATGAATTGTAGATAAACTTTGATATTCATTTATAAAGACTTAATAAAAAAGGTGCAATAAAAATATATTTAATGTCTAATAAATATAACAAATAAATACTGTATTGAAAAGTCAGAGAGTTTTACATAATATTATATACAGTACAGAATGAATGAGTGAGAAAATCATGAGTTTATTATGCTATATTTACAACTACTTGATAATAATCTATAATACAGTAATAAATCTCTATTTACTCTATCAGATAATGTTTAATAGATTACAGACCTAATTAATAAATAACAAATCTGTTAAATATTTATGTTTAATATAATACATACTATTTTGTAGTAAATCTTCGCATACAGTATGATAGAATAGTAGCAGGTTTATCCTTGGACATGACTTATAAAATGCAACATGAATTTAATTTTTAATATTTTATTTTATAATTTAATTAAATTGTCCTTCAATTTATAATTTTGTGAAATGGTTTACGTGAATGGAGTCAAATAACTGATCGATCCGTGAATTATGACTCCAATTACTGATGTATTTTTCTCGTATTTTAAGATTTTGTGAATAAATTTTGAAAGATATAAGATTTCAACACTTGTGCCATAAAAATATCATTTTCGATGGAATTCATTAAATCTAATACTTATTTGAACGCTATTTGCTCTATATTTTAATCATTATAATTAATGCCATTTTGTAGACATCATTTTTGATTTTTATTCAAAAATCTTAACATCTAATGATTAAATTATCAATCTTTGTAAATTAAATCTAAATTTTAATACAATATTTTCAATCATTATCAATTAATCACTGAGTTGTAACCAAAGTAGGTATTGGATAATCCAACAAAAATTATAAAAAGCATAACACAGGTGATTATATACTGAAACACAATAGAAAAATTAGTTTGTTAAAATCATCAATTAAATCGTGATGCTATATATTACTTGAAAAAACTGATAGGTTGTGAACGCAAAGACTTTATGACAATAGATACCAATTATGGGACCCGAAAGGCGTTCAATAAACTTGATTAACTATTTAATTGACAATGAATAAAATTGCGAAATTATTTATTAATGAAAACATACTTTAAATTTGCATTTGAGTGGCAATTGGATGGTTATATTGAATGAATTGCTGAGACAATAGGGCCGATGGGCTTCTAGTGAGAGATTAGCGGCCGATGAGGTGACCAAATACATGAGTGAACCGCCACTTATGGCAACACAGAGGTGGGCTAAACGGAAATAATAATTTCCATCACCGTATAGGTATACGAATAATAGGACTGTTATGTTAAAAGTCGATACAACGTGATGGATAGCCATCAGATAATTAAACAAATTGTTTCCTTCGTTTGTCAATACAATTAACTTATTGTGCTTTTCTATGGTATTCACTAATTCAGTGGCATTTCTGTTATAATTAATTTTTAAAGAATCGTATATTTGCCTGAATTTTAATTTCATGTGATATGCAAACAAAAAGAGTATTGAATACGAAAACACAATACTTGATGTGATAAGGAATGACCAGTAAATTAAAATTACGGACCAAAATAGTATTGATATGAAAGTTATGTCAAAGTCTTGTTCAATGTAAGCGTAAACATTATATGAAATATAAATAGTTACAAATAGTGCTATACAACTGAATTTAATTAATTTTAAAACTAATATTTCGATGAATTTATTCATAATAAATAGTTTTTGTCGATTCTTAACACATAAATCATTAACATTATTATTTATCTCAAATATTAATTTTAAACTATACAACTGAATTTAATTAATTTTAAAACTAATATTTCGATGAATTTATTCATAATAAATAGTTTTTGTCGATTCTTAACACATAAATCATTAACATTATTATTTATCTCAAATATTAATTTTAAGTGTTTACTTTTGGCAGCTTTTTTAAATAGAATAAAAAATTAATATCAAATTTATTTTAAATATGAACCTAAAATTATAATTGCAAACCACTTACCCATAATAAAAGTTAATCTGAATAATGATCCCAATAATGAAATACCAAATAATAGTGAATTGAAAAGAATTCTGTCATTTGTATAATAAAATGGATCTCCAATTATAGCCCATATTTTCCTGTTTGAAGTGATGGCCAGTAATATGTATCGAAATGTTGTTAACCAACAGAAAATACAAATTGCAATTTGCTTTCTGTAAAACTTGTCATCATTTTCTATATTTATTAAATAATTTCGTTGTGAAAAAGATTCAATTTTTGATAACAACATAGTCTTTCGCTCCAATGAATTCAATCAGTTCTCTGTTATATATATTTTCAAGTTAAACATTTGTCTGCTGTTCAAATATAAAATTAAATTTAATAACTCTCAAATTTTTATAATAGGGTATACTTTGTTACTCAAATAGAAAAACAAACAAAAATTGTGAATCGATTTATACACTGAAAGTTAGTTCACAGAGTTCTCGAATAGTACTAACAGTATATATAATATAGTATATATAATAACAGTATATATAATAATTATCTAACACTTCAATTAAATATTATAAATCCATCATTACTTAATGCAGTGCTTAATGATTAAAATATAAATATATAATGTATATACATAAATTAGTAAGTCAAGTTATTATAAGCACGGACATATAAATACATTATAGATTCACAAACTTTATATGATGTGTTGAGAGTTAATACAGTATAACATTAATACAAAAAAACGGTATCTTTGTAACAATTGAACAAAGTCAATCTAATTTGTGTTTAAACTACGATTCAAACATTGAAATAATTAAATGTCATTGTAATTTATTTGGCAATAATAAAAATATTAAGATAATATTTAAATATAAATCTGAAAATTAATAACAAATTCATGGTTTCTCTTTCTATATGAATCGTTATTATTATATCTTACTTTAAACCAAAAAACTTTGAAGTCTAATAAAGTAATTAATAGCTATATTACACGATTGTATTGATTTTTACTGATTGTCTATAAAAGAAAAATAAATTATAAAAATAAAAATTTACAGTAACAATCAAATGTTTCTATAAATAATCTATAGTATAGATATTTATTAAAACACACAATAGTAATATTAAAATCAATAATATTTGAATGCCAATAAATTGCGAAATTATGTTTTAGATGAAAGAAATACATTAGTATTCAAATAAAAGGATTTGTTATTATAATTGAACCTATTACTTAAATAATAACTATTTATCATATTAATTTACAGACATATTTGTTAATATTATAAAAATAGTTTTTATTGCAAATAAATCAAATGTGATTTAGTTATATTTAGCTAGTTACAATATGCTTGGTTACAAATAAATAAATATTTGCTTTTCAACATTCAAAATGACAAAATTCTGACAAATGTTTTATGTTTTGAAATACTTTTAGATATATTAAGTAAATGCCGATCTAGTGTTGACTTTTAATACCCAACCATTCCTTGACATTCATATATTAATAGCAAACGTATTGACACTTATATTAAATTTCTTACAGATTCTCAGCAATTCTCTCGACAAACATAATGTGCTATAATATGAGACAAATAATTGGTGTTTTTGTTTTCGTAACCTTTTTTCATGAGATACTGAACACGAGATTTTGAGAATCAATCAAATCAAAGCAAACAACAAAAAACTCATCGATTAATGCGATAAACAAATTAAGAAGCAATGAATGACTCATTCTTAACGGAATCTCCACTCATGAGGAATGAGACCATTGAAAACATGACAGAAGATCCACTTCTTTACACTTTAGTGGAGGGCATTGTAGCGATCGGTGCTTTCATAGGCAACCTATTGGTAGTGATTGTGTTCATACAAGACAAACGGTTACGAAAAGTGACAAACTTTTACATAATTAGTTTAGCCATCGCTGACTTGTTAGTCGGACTCATAGGCATTCCGTCGGCAATACTCACCCGAATAGGTATCCCTCAGGACTCATTCAATGTATGTCTGGGTATGCTATCACTTCTGGTGGTTCTGTGTACCATATCTATACTGAATCTATTGGCGGTCTCATTGGACCGGTACTGGGCTATACTCCATCCATTAGATTATCACAGGAGGATATCAGGTATGACAGACATTCCTATCTAAACTTTTTATAACACCATAATACAGCACACTATTGTTTTATAATAAAAGGATTACAAGACAATTGAGTCAATTTGTTAATTATTTTTGCAAATTCATAGAAATATAATTCATTTATGATTATTATATACAGAGACGACAGCAATGTTTATAATAATCTCGTGTTGGATTGTGGGCGCAGTCATCGGCTTTTTACCCATTTTGTGGAATAATGGTCTCGATATGTATAAGAGTTTGGACAACAAATGTCTGTTCATTCCTGTAATGGACTATAATTTTCTAGTCTTTCTCTACTTCTCAACCATTGTATTACCGGCTCTAATGATGGCATTCTTTTACGGACGCATATATTTAGTTGTTATGAAGCAATTGAGTTACAAAAAAGTAAGCTTTCCTTTCATTATATTAGATATTTTTTGGTCAACATCTTGTGTTACTTTTCTGTGATATTTTCAATATTTAATATTAAGAATAATTTATTGCACACTATATGTGAAAAATATATTTTAATATCAAATGATTATTTAATAGTTTGCTACATATCCAATATAAAGTATAATTAAATATTATTTAATCGGTGAACACAACATTAATTTTGGCACATAAACTTTAAGCCATAAAGCAAAAGCATACAATAGTATAGCCCACGTACAGTAGTTGTTGTATAGAATATTTGCTTTTATTGTTTGCTTTGTCGATGAATATTCTGTAAATTATATCAAATGTTATACTATTTTAACTTCAATTCTAGGAAATATTGCCATTTGTTTCATCATCTCGTTTCGTTGAAAACCCCACTTTCCGGTCATTCAGTACTGGATTTTTGTCTAATTATCTCCAAAATAATTATCAAATGAGAGTCAGAGAAAGACTTTCTCTACTTCTCAACCATTGTATTACCGGCTCTAATGATGGCATTCTTTTACGGACGCATATATTTAGTTGTTATGAAGCAATTGAGTTACAAAAAAGTAAGCTTTCCTTTCATTATATTAGATTTTTTTTGGTCAACATCTTGTGTTACTTTTCTGTAATATTTTCAATGTTTAATATTAAGAATAATTTATTGCACACTATATGTGGAAAATATATTTGAATATCAAATGATTATTTAATAGTTTGCTACATATCCAATATAAAGTATAATTAAATATTATTTAATCTGTGAACACGACATTAATTTTGGCACATAAACTTTAAGCCATAAAGCAAAAGCATACAATAGTATAGCCCACGTACAGTAGTTGTTGTATAGAATATTTGCTTTTATTGTTTGCTTTGTCGACGAATATTCTGTAAATTATATCAAATGTTATACTATTTTAACTTGAATTCTAGGAAATATTGCCATTTGTTTCATCATCTCGTTTCGTTGAAAACCCCACTTTCCGGTCATTCAGTACTGGATTTTTGTCTAATTATCTCCAAAATAATTATCAAATGAGAGTCAGAGAAAGCATTTCATTAAAAGTTGATTTCAAACTGCGATCCCAACGCTAAAAGTAATATAAATTAAATGTAAGGATTATAGAAATAAAAGTTTTTAATAGTAGACAGAAAACAAACACTAAAACTAACGGTAGACCACTAGGGGCCAGGGGTTTAAATCTAATCTATTATATTGAAGCAAAATTAGTAATGTCAATGTGATAGGTAGTTTTGATCACTTACTTAAGCTCTTGAGGTACAACCATTTGTTTTGACATTCACTAAAATTGTGACATTAAGTTAACCTGCCTGTCCACCCCTGACATTCATATAAAACACATGATAATGTGTTTATCAAAACAACTTTAAGCATTTCTCATAAGTTTTGATTTGTAGAAAAATAAAATAACCAACAAATATATAGATATATTTTATGTAATAAATAATTTGGACATAAGTTTACAAACCAAAGCTTAAACACGTTTAGGAAATATAATAAATAGATTGAAATACTGTATTTTATATATAAACTCATTGTTATATTATCTATGAGTTTTACAATTTACAAATTTTACAATAATCTTAATATAAATTAATGTAAATTACAGTAAACTCTATTACTGTATATTGCTGCAATTTTTAACCAAAAAGAGTTTTTAATAAAACAATTATCAACAAATGGTTTACTTATATGTTGAGTCAAACAAAAATCTAATTTAATTTCAATTGTGTGAAACAATTATCACAATAATTCACTCAATGTTTCCGCAAAACAATTAGTTGCGTTAAAGTCTGAGTGAAAATAAATTGAATCCCAAACTAATCTAATGATCGCATAATTCAATGCAAGAGATATTTGCTGAAAAATATATACAGAAAAAACAATTCATGAACTTTGTACTTATTTTTACAGAATTAGCTCTATTCGTAACATAATTTGAAATTCAAATCTCAAAATTTGTATAACTCTTTAATATTCAGAGTCATAAATTATAAATTACCAAAAATACATACAAATATTTATTTAAATATTTTTGAGAATCTGTCAAAAAATTATGGTTTCTGATTGAAATTTAATTTATTATATCATAGTCTGTCTATTTATTTGGTATAAAAATAAAAGCAAAATTTTATGTCATATTTGATAAAAATTGAAGTCATATAGAATATAATTAAATGACAATTTTGGTGAAACATTCAGATCTAATGTAAATATAAATAATATAAAACTTATAATGTAATGCTAAGTTAATGATAAGTTATAAAATAAAAGGGAAAAGTTAATAAACGTATTAACTGTTTATGAATTTATGAATCCTATAATGAATTGTTTACAATTCTATGTGGAGTTAGTATATTAAAGGCCGAATATACTGTATAATAGTAATATTGATTTGTAAACTATATGACAAAATGTTTAGTTTTTTATATAACAAAACTGAGAGTAATTTCATATATCAGTCACAGAGTAAGAGACATATATTCTGTACTTAAAGTAATTCAAGCATATAATTCGGTTTCAATCAAAACTGCTTTTGACAACAAAATTAGTTTACGTTATATTACTATTATGGTAATTATTACTAAAAATATAATATGTCCACCAATGACACCAAATTTTGCCAATACTCTTATTAAATCATATTTGATTAAAAGCACTTAATGTTATTAATACTATATTTGCCCTTATTTATGTCAAAAATGTGAATATTTTGACTAAACAGATTATATTCGGCTTATTTTAATTAAATAATAATTTTTATATTGATATTATGTCATAAATTCTTGTGTTGAATTTAGCACTAAATTAAAACCTATTATTATATTAAGTGTTTGTCTATTATATTTCAACTAAACTAACAAGTAAGTTGTGTAATGAATGTTTGAATTTCAATATACAATAATTCTTGTATTCACTTAATATTGTTAGAAGTTTTGTGTGTTAAATGTTAAACCATATCTACTACAGTAGTACAGTAACTAATAAATATCATTGTGTTCACATCTAAATTTCTAATATATATTCAGTTTTCGAGTTTTATATCAAAACTTGTCATACATTTAAATAAATGAATAATAATAGAAATTGTTCTAGAAATTGAAATATGTTGCTTAAAATAATTAAAATATTCGGTACCTAACAAACTTTTTATTTAAACTAAATAAAAATATTTAAAAACATTATTAATCAGATCTAAAAACTACAGTGTCTAAAATGTGCCTAAATTTATGCTTTTTTGTTATACAATAAGAGTTAAATAAATAGTATTTTACAGAATAAATTTGATGACTCTATTCAATGTAGAGAATTTCAATTAAATTAATTAAAAAATTTTATTACATAAAGTACAATAATACAATTATCATGCTATTGTATACGAGTAGAGTAGAGTAAATACTATTATCAAATTCTATAAACTCTATCGAATTATTACTTCAATTATTGTTCTTATAATTATAGTCGAAAATATTAATTATAATGTATTTGTTTGTCATTAAATGATAGGTTCTTCAAGTGTCAAGCGGTCACTATAGCCAGAGGTCGGGCCCCAGTAGTCGACAATGTAGTGACAGACGTAAGAATCGTTTCGAGACGAGTTCGTTGGACTCATCCATAAACAGTCCGACAGACATAGCGGGTGTATCGCCAGTGCTTCCAAAGTCGCGATCGTTGGCTACACTCAAGAGTCTGAACCATAACTGCAGCCAATGTGTAGTCAAACCAATTAAACTGAGTTATAGTAAACGAGAGGTGAAAAAGGCTCAGAAGCTCTTCATAATAGTCGTGTTCTTCATGTTTTGTTGGATTCCGTTATACACTCTCAACACAATTCACGCCTTTTGCGAGGAGTGTCAGGTGTCCAAAAACGTAGTCGACCTCATGATCATACTGTCCCATCTCAATAGTGTCGGCTCACCCTTTCTGTACGCTTTTCACATGAAGGACTTTCGTGAAGCGTTACGGCGACTGTTGTGTGAGTGTGCGATACGTCAGCGACACTTCCGAGACCTCCGAAGACAGGAGCTCTTCAGCATTAGTCTGAACCCAAACCACAGAAGAGTTCCCAATAATACTCTGGAAATGTGTGAAAATACACCCGAAATGACACCACAATTATCGCCTAATCAGTCGCTGAATAAGATCTCAACATTTAATTAAATTTCATATTAACTGATGTATTGATGTATTCTGAATACAGTATTCATATTCTGTATAATTCTTTGACCATTAATTCAATGTTTCTCTGTTTTAAATATAAGGTATATTTATTTGTGAAATAAAATATTTATAAAATACTTGTATTTTATTGCAATTCAAGCCTACTATATTGGATTCAAACACATCGAGTATATTTTTGTACACTTCAATGCATATCTAAATTTAATAGCACAGTAATAATGAAAGCAAAGTTGAAATTAATCATTGGATTTGTGAGATCATATTCTATCAATAAATTACTTGAGTCCTTGATTTGATGTTATGTTCAGAAGACAGAAATTAATTATGAATATAATTTATAAACGCAAAATTACAGATATGTTAACGCTCTTTCAAACAATTATTAGCATTCAAACAAAAGTCACTTATTTTAGTTCATTTCAAATCAACATTTAAATTATTAACTGATTTTTACATTAATATAAAGCAACCATTAAAATCAATTCTTAATCCTATAATGACTACAATTGTTTCGGATGTGTATCCCATTTGGATCATCGAAAGTGTCAAACAAACACTCATTTCAAAGGATAAGAATAGGAAGAATGGTCTCACTATTAAGGACCGGAAACATGTCAAAGAGATTACACAACGGTTTGGCGTCAAAGTAAATGGTTTAAGAAAATCAGAGACAAAACCAGTGAAGAGTCCAGATTTGAAGTTCAGATATTCAGACGAAACTCTTTGCTATTATTTAACACTCGACCCAAAAGTTAGAGATTCAAAGACAGGGCTCTACTATTTGGGTCTTCATCTGCATCTGAAAACCAATCCAATCGAGTCATTCAGTGGAAAGATATCGAGTTTCCAAATATCGGTGACAAACACTAGATGTGGTCAAATCAAGACCAAAACAAGTGATCAACTGTTCTTCAGTCACGAGTGCGGGTGGGGCTGGAAGTACTTCATCGTCAAAGAGGATATTATGGATACTTGCAAGAGATCTCTTGATTTAAATCTCTTGGTTTCCATAACTTTGATAGAACTCAAAGATCTCTCTGTGAACGATGATCACGACATGAGTTGTGGTGATCACAAGGGATGCGATCACTTCGCCTTCAATCACGACTTGCTAACCGATCAACACTTCTGTGACATTACATTCATAGTGGACGGAACTCCTCTGAAGGCCCACTCAAGACTATTGGGCGCAAAGTCACCGGTATTTAAGTCGTTGTGCGCCAAACAAAATGTAATACCAATTGTCACAATGAATGCCATTGTCTTCTATGAGTTCCTCTTATTCTTATACAACGACTATTCGCCGAACATTGAGAAGCACTGCAAAGAATTGTTGATTGCATCCAATGAGTACCACATCCCACACCTGAAGTACATGTGCGACAACTTATGCTTCAGACACTTGTGTCCAAAGGATGCAATCGATGCCCTCATGTTTGCCATCAAATTCAAGACAATAAGCACTCGAATCCGCACTCTTTGCTACATTGGAGTCCATTTGGATTCTGTTGTCAACACATCTCAAGACAAGTGGAAAACATTTAAAGCAGAGAATCAGTGCTTATCTGAAGAAATTGAACACATCTCTGAAATGAAATGTCAATGCATTCAACACTAATTCATTAAATTTGCCTAATATTAGTATACAAATCAATTATCAATTATAAACTCATTTAATCGATAAAACTGTGTATAAATTCAATCAGAATTCATTGAAGTTAACTATAGTATTACTAAATAAGCAGAATTTTTAAATAAGTATTGGACTCAAATCCATTAAACTAATGAATATATGATTTTATTATAAATACAACAAATTTCCAAATTTTTGAGACTTTTTGGTAAACTTTTGGTTATTTGTGATATATCAGGACAGTTGTAACCAATAACTAATGACTTCAATAGTGGTAATTGTGTGATTAATATAACCGGGTCCATATTAAACACATAATCCAATGGTAAGTAAAGTTTTTCCAAACTTGTGGACAATAGTTGACCCAATTGTCTGACCTGTTGTTCATTGAATTGAAAGAAACCATCTTTTACTTTGAGTTCTTTCAGTGATTTGAAAGCATTGATAATCTCATAAAAGACATGGAAATTGGTCTCAAAGTGTCTTAAAGCCAAAAACTCAATGTTTGGAAACTTTCTTGAAATCCAAACAATTCTCTCTTTGCTTCCTATAAGACATATCTTTTGGTTTGAATGGCATTCAAACATACGAATGGGAAACTCATATTTCTTGGGAGTGACCCTCCATTTGGGACAGTAGTGATCGATCACAACCTCTGAATTGATTCCAATGTGTTTCAGTCTTCGGCACCAATAGTTGACACACAACTGGAACTGTTTGGACACTCTTTCCATACGAATCCAATAATTTGTGTCCAGATATGTGAAGATATCGATTAAGACATGGATATTGAGTATAACTGGTGTCTTAAGAAGTTGTCCGCTGTCTTTGAAACTCATATTTACTTAATTTTGTCAAAAGATAACTGTTTATTGAATTCATAGATTACCTTGCTCATTGATCGTACAGAATATTGACTTATTTGTCATAAAAGTGCAGAATTTGTTCATTCAGTGAAAGCAGTGTTTGAGACAATGAGCGCCTTCTGTGATGCAAGCATTGAGTCATTCATTGCAGACATTGAATGAGACAAACAATGAATGCATTTATAAATACAGTGTTAATAGCATTGCATTCAACACTCAATTGACTGTCACTTGTGTCCAAACGGGTCCTCAATGTCCACCACTTGACACAACCATCACTACAAACACGTCTTCACATCCATTATCACTACAATTATCACAACAATTGTCTCTCAGTTCATGTGTTAATGTTTTCAATGAACCGATCGCTCGATTGTCACTCATATTGAGTCACCAGAAGAATAAGAAGACGAAGAAGTGGTGACAATCAAGACGTGGTGACAATCAATGAAGAAATACAACCGCATTAACGACTTCTTAGCCGATAATAACGGCTCACAGCAGACAATGAATGGCATCGATAGACACGACAGACACCAGTCCTCTGCATCACAACAACGCTTCCATCAGACGAACCAAAACCTTCAGAACCGAATCCAACGCCGATATGAAGCCGACGGCTCCGAAGAGGAGGAGATTCAACGCCAGAATCATTTGCTGTCGACTACTATGTCCTCGCAGTCGACGCCATCGCAGTCATCGGCGGCGCAGACTATGATGTCGTCGTCTGCGACAGCGTTCGCGCCATCGATGCAGAGGAATATGAACTCTGGTTCGGGCGAAGACACGGGCGGTGCCAACAGTCTTGTGTCCAATATATCCAATATCGACGCCAACAGTCTCTACAGTAAACTCAAAGAACTACAGGAAGCGGAACAGAGGCTGAAACAAGTGGAAGACCTGATGAAGAGTATCGAGAAAATGGAGAACAATATCAAAGAAGTGAAGAGGGATTCAGTTGTTGTTCACAACGAGTCGCGCGTCAAGACATCCAACGAAATGCAGACCAAATACACCCAAAGAAACAATAATAATGTGACGAAACCTGTGGTGAAGAGTGTCTCGCATTCAACGCAAACACAACCCAAACAATTGCCACTCTCTTCGGCCAACAATATTTCGGGAATAACTCACTCGCAGAAGAATATAATCACGAGAAATATCTCCGATGAGAACACTCTGGAGATGAATGTCTTGCACAACACCAACGCCAACACAACACCGCATCAGCTATTGTCTCAATCGATGGACTTTTGTGATAATAATTTGGGTTACAATACAGACGTCGACGAGAGTGAGTCCAACAGCGAAGAGTCCTTCAACTTAATGAATGGTAATCTGATCCGTTCGATGAGATCGCAGTTTGATTCGATGCGCTCTCAGTTCGAGACCATTCTTCCAGTTCTGGAGAATCAGTACACGACCGCCAATGGGAACATGAACTCCAATATGAACGCCAACATGAATGTGAACCACAACCTCAACAGTCATGAAAGCCAACAGCAAACCAATACTGCTATTAGTAGTAATTACATGAATAACCAGTTTTTCCATTTAATGCTTTTGCAAAACTATCAGATCCTTCAACAGCAACAGATGCTTCTCCTGTGGCTCCAAAACCAACAAAATCAATGCCAAACCCCTCACCAACAGTCGCCACCGCCTTTGCCGCCACAACCGCCACACCCGCAAAGACATCATCACAACCACAACCATACGGCCCACCACTATATGAACGGCAGATACCCGGCGGCCAACATATCATCGATCGGACAGAATTCAGTTCATTACCCGAACTCTACGATGAATTCCGCGCGAAATAACGCCTCAAACGTCCACAACATGACAGCCCTTAACAATCAGGTCATACCCGGAGTTCGCGCCAACAACTACTGGGATAACTTCAAGAGCTATTCGCGACAAAACAAACTGAGCGCTCACTCGTCGGCCAACAGTAAGTGCAATGAGAACCTGTCGCTCACTCACAACCAAATGGTGTCGCCAGTGATGGGCGCCGTGAACGACCACCAAATGCATCACAACACGAACCACTCGCACGACATGGGGTCCAAAGGGTTGGTGACGCTGTCGTCGCCCAACTCAACACTGGGACGACAACACGCGTACAAAACGGCGAACGCTAGTCACGTGCAGTGCGTCGAACACGTGGAGAAACAGCAGAATTTGCCCCAATTTAACGGCGACTCCAATGCCTCCATTGCCCACAAATCGCAACATAACTCCGATTCCAACAATTTTGCGGCTCTTTTCTCCATTTTGGAGAAACTCATCGAAAGCGACGACAAGTTCGCCACTAAGGCGTCGGCCGCTAAGAAGAAGTCGACTAATTTGGTGATGACTGCCTCAGACAATGACGATGAGTGCATCGGCGGTGCTGTTGGAGGTGTAGGTGTGGCCGGTGTGGCGAATGTCAACTCCAATCAAACACAGACGGATGAGACCGACGGTTCCAATAAGAGCGTCCAACAGACGAGTGGTGTGGCGTCCGGGCGCTCGCCGTTGACGTCTGCCTCCAATATAGCCATCCCTTTGCATATCCCCGCCAGCAGTGGTGCTATAAGGAAGAAGCCGCGCAATCAGGAAATACTCGAACTCTCCTCCAAAGCCGACAATAGCGACAATTTTGGACATCCGTTGGTCACGGGATCCGAACTGATTCGACCGCTAATGGCAGCTGAGGGCCGCTCCTCAGAGACATCGGTTTCCAACACAACGGTTCCACCGAAGACACCGATTCTGTCGACGCGTCCGCCAACCACTGGCTGGCCATACGAATGTGATAGTGATAGCAACGCCTCATCTGACGATCAATTGGCAGAAGCGGATCAGACGGCCTCCGAGTTAGTCGTTTCCGAAGCCGAAGCCATTATTCACACCAATAATAGCGCCAATAATTGCAATATTAAGATAGTGATAGCAACGCCTCATCTGACGATCAATTGGCAGAAGCGGATCAGACGGCCTCCGAGTTAGTCGTTTCCGAAGCCGAAGCCATTATTCACACCAATAATAGCGCCAATAATTGCAATATTAGTGGCAATTCGTTGAATACAAATAACAATCAATCAGTGAATCCGGTGAGCGCTCAGACATTGGACACAACGCAGAGGTCGTCGACTACTGACGACATAAATAGTGTCGTCACTAATGATACGGCAGTGGAAGAGGAGGATGAAGACAACATTCTGGCCAATGATCTAAATGAGAGCTCAATACGACTCAGTGGGGACGGGGAGCAGGGACTGTGAGGGCTGTGGTTGCAAACCTCCCTCTTATAGAAAATCTCTAATGTTTTTGTCTATTAATATGAATTTGGTTTTAATTTTTCTATTTAATGTCTTTTCAGTTATTCTTTTAATGTATTTTCCTATCAATTCGTTTGTCACTCTTTTTTGTTGTTTTAGTTTTATGTTTAACTGATTTAATAATTTAAAAAATTATATTGTCTTTAATTAATAAATTGATTGCAAAAATAAATCATCAGTTTTTCGACCATTTTTGTCACTTTTAATAATTCCTTTTATATTCAACTCATTGAAAGACAAATTCATTGAAAACTTAAACATCTATTCTTTATGTAAATGAAACACAACATTGTTTTGCTATTAAATCACATTAGGATCACAAGAATTGAACGAATCTGTATTCATCTGTATTCCTATTCCTATTCCTATTCCTATTCCTATTCCTATTCCTATTCCTATTCCTATTCCTATTCCTATTCCTATTCCTATTCCTATTCCTATTCCTATTCCTATTCCTATTCCTATTGCAATAATAATGAAAACTATTACCAAAAGTCCAGAATTGCTATTATTGTTGGGTTCAGTAGGTTGGATGGGAGGCCCGGCATTTGTGCTTGAAAACGATTCCTTAGCTAAATAATTACACGATTCTTGACCACAATTATTAGCTAAATAATTGTATCAATTGAAATTGAATGTTAGTTTTCAATAGATTTGAATCTAAAAAGTTTTTGACAATTTTTGACCGCCTTAATAGTAAACGTCACTAAAGTGTCCACTATTTGTCCCCTTTTATCACAACTTGTATTGCATTCAATTGAAACCCCATTTCGTTGAAACCGTACTTTTCGTACGAGATTTCACAAAAAATATTTCCAAATTATACTCTAATATAGCGTTACATGTATTGAACGGAGCGATACATTAGACATACAGCACATGGGCGACCATTTCTATGGGAAGCTATGAGTTAGGGTCCAAACGGAGTGTTATATCGATGACAGTGTTTGTGAGCGACTCATATGTGACGTATAGTTGCAAAGAAAGGATTTATTCATTAATGAGACAAATGGCGGACCAATTGATCGGACAATTGATCCTTCATTTCGGGCATCGATTTGTTTGCACTGATTGTGGGCTCACTCGCGCCCAACCACTTCACACCTGATCCACGCGTCGGAGTCGAGACACTGGACGCCATGCAGACCATTGAGTACGATCTGAACGTATCCGGAGGTCTAATGCCTGTAAGCTCTGAGACAATCACTTTCCGCCACTTCTTACCACTCATTGAATGAATTGTTTCGATGACTCTATAACTCATAACTGATGCCAATTGTGATCCCTATCTCTTCGGACAGCAAATCAACGCATTGACGGCTCCGCCGACGAGCGACGAGTCGAGCCGTCGCCGCAAACTCAAGAAATTGTTTCGATGACTCTATAACTCATAACTGATGCCAATTGTGATCCCTATCTCTTCGGACAGCAAATCAACGCATTGACGGCTCCGCCGACGAGCGACGAGTCGAGCCGTCGCCGGAAACTCAAGAAATCGATGGCCAGACCATCGCAGGCACCGCTGAGTAACGACACCAACAATAACAGCAATTATGGCACCAATCGGACCATTCTTTCGCGTCAGACGAAGACCGGCAAAGCGCCGAATCACGAGTACTGCGACTCCTGTCGAGAGGGCGGGGATCTGTTGTGTTGCGACCGCTGTCCCAACGCTTTCCATCTGCAGTGCCAGTCAGTCGAACCACTCATACATCCCGTCCTATCATCCACTCACTGATTGCCATCTCTTTTGATCCATTAGTGACCCGCCTCTGGACGAGGAGGACGTGCCTCCGGGCGAGTGGTTGTGCCGTAAATGCAAACAACTCGTGAAGCAAGAAGTGGACGAATCAGAGGACGAGAGCGTCGGCGACGATGAGAGCGAGGATATGGTGGACAACAAAGACATTCAGAAGCCCTTCTCATTGCTGATACGGGCGGCGCAGACGTTGAACCCCAAGCAGTTCCAACTGCCCAACGAAATGGTGCCATCGATTCAATTGGTGGGCACATCGAAGCGCGTGAACCACAGCCGCAACGGCCACAAGAAGCAGATCCACGAGATGGACAACAGTATGGTTTCATTTCCCGTCAAATTGTGTTATCAGTGCTCAAAGAGTTGCCGAAAGGCGCCACTCATTCAATGCGATTACTGTCCGCTTCTGTTCCACGCGGACTGTCTCGAGCCGCCGATGACTGTCCTTCCGATGGGGCGCTGGATGTGTCCGAACCACTCGCAGCACGTGATCGAACAAAAACTCTTGAATTCTGTGAGTTTGAGCGAACGGATCAAACTCTGGGACCAGTTCTCGGGTCCCATATCTCAAGACACCATTAAATTAAATTTCCTCAAGAAAGTGCACCGAACGGCCCCTCCCTTCAGGACGAAAGTACCCTTACCTCAGACTCAGCGCGTGGTTGTGCCCGAAGCCATCAAACAGATGTACAAAAGACGTCCTCCACTTCTGCCAAATGTGAACCAATTATCCATTTATGACACCAATTGTGGTTCGAGTGAAACGGAGAGCGAGTGCCTAAAGAGTCGTCAACACGAGAGACCCTCTGTTGAACAGCAGGAGGAATGGCTCTCCAGTTTGATTGCGTTCCAATCGAGTGCTGCACAATATCTGATGTCAACCAAAAGTATGGACTCAAAGAGCAACTCATGTCTGGCCATCACATCCGGCGCCGTCGCCGGCAAAGACTCTACCAATGAGTTGACTCCGAAAGTCACTGAAAACTCTGTGAAATTTAATTCTCAATCTTCAATGAACGGTCCGATAGACCACTCATCCGAAGACACCAACTCTCTGACAAAAAAGGACACCAAAAGTGATATCAAAGAGATAGTGACCACTCAAATGAATGGCGAGAAGTCGTGTTCATCGCCCATATCTTCTCCCGACAAACGAATCTCAATTCAAAGCAATTACTTGAATGCAAACATTGAGACGATTGCAGACATCAATCGATTGGACGACAATTTGGTGCGGATTTTAGCTCTTCAGCGGATACAGCAGTTGAACAACAAGTCTAATGAAAGCAATCATAATATGGTTGTCAGCGGAACCAGTAGTGGACAGCAGATGAACACAATGTCTTCATTTCACACAACTATTAGACGAATCGGTTTGAATGACGTGAAGGCGCGGGCGGTGTTGTGTCCCATTGTCATCAAGTCGAGCACCGGGGGCTCGTCCAGCGGTCCCACAATCGCTATGTCGTACCGAACGCTGACTATTGGCACGAGTAGTGAGAATGATGTGGTTTTAGGTGATTACGGGCACTGCAACTATGTCTCACCCAAACATGTGGCCATTTTCTACGATGAGGTCAGTATTGCAGCCATTGTTTGCTAACAATAGCATACCAGACATACCTAACAATAGCATACCAGACATACCTAACAATAGCGTACTTGCAAACCAGACATTTTCAAACCCAATCAGTGTTTAAAATTATATTTGACTTAAACTGTAGGAGAATAGTGTGAAAACTTGCATATGCTTTCAAATAGACTATTTTCAGTGTTTATTTTGTACTACAATTGCATTGAATTTTTAGTTTTATTTTATGATAGGTATACCGTATGTTATAAATAGATTTATGTTTATATTTAAATGAGTGATTAAATGGTAATTAAGATATGAATTACATTTATGTTGTCAGACATCTCGCAACTATGAACTGATCAACTATTCAGAACACGGGACTACTGTCGACAATGTGTTGTATTCGTGTGACTTCTCCGACAAGAGAGTGCATAACACGAGGCACACCAACTCGCAGACAGTGTCGGCCGTCAAAGACATCATTGAGACGTCGAAACAACGCAAACGAAAGTCTTTGGCCAACAAGAGAGTGAAGGGCTTGGCGACGACGGGCCGGGAGCCGAGTCCCGAGAAACTGAAGCCAAAGCGCAGAAAATCGATTAAAAGCGAAGACTCGGAAGAAAACGCACAAAAGAGCAACGAATTTAAGTCCAATAAAATTGTCTTCAGAAAGGATTACGACTCGGAGAACGTGGAACGGGTGTCCACTCACACCCAACCGCCCCTCACGATGAGCGCCCGCTCGGGACACCAGCACAAGCCGTGCGCCTGTAAGTCGAGCTGTTCGTCGCTGATTGGGCCCAACGGCGCCGGTTGGGAGGGCACGGCTCTCCTCCATCACGGCTCACACCTCAAGATCGGATGCAAGGAATTCATATTCAGTATCACAAACCATGGCATCACTCAACCCAATGCCAACACCAATCAGTCGGCCCCTCACTCAGCCATCAAAAGTCCCGTCAAATGCGAGTCGTCTTCGAGTTAATGGCTTTTATTTTCGGTTTTTGTTGTATTTCTTAATTAGACAGCGCCTGCCATTCAACACATTTCTCTAATTACAGTGTTTTAGTATTTAGACAATTGTTGTCGAGATGTGTGGAAATGGAAAGCAATGCTGAACTCAAATCAAATTACTTTTTTGTCGCAACAACTAGTCTTCGGTTATAAATTCATTAGAAATACAAAACATTGTGACAAACGACACCATAAGACTCATTCAGATTGTATTCACCACACGATTAATAGATTGATTAAATTTTTCTGTTTTGACTGAAAATCTATAAATTCGAGACAAACCGTTGAGAATATATTTGGGAAACTAATTGTAAATAATTTTTATCTATTTGTTGTACAAAAATATCTTATGCATCATGAGTTTCACTGACAAATGCCATCAATTCATTCATTAAGTATTTGTTTATATAATTTAGTAATTTATGATTTTAAATGTAAGCGTTTTTGTGCTCAAAATTTATTCATTTTGTCATTCATTTCTCACTTTTAATATAATTATTATTAAGTCGTTCTTAAGTTTTAATCTTAAATTTTATAAATTGTATAAAAATTATTTAAACCCTTTCGCCGATCGAGTGTTACTTTTTTATTATATGAAAATTCTTGTTTTATTTCATTTTATAAATGATTAACAAAATTGAATAATTAATTTAAAGGCTCTAAAATAAAACACTTGTTTTCGCTCTGAATAAAAATAAATATCATTTCATTACAACCGCTTTCTAACGGCGTTTGGGAAACAAAACAATTGAGAGTGCAATGCATTTGAGGGTGAAATGGAAATGAACTTTGGGAATGCTTTTCGTATCAAACAAAACAATATAATATATATATAATAAATGTATAATTAATTAAAAGTACTTCATATGAATATACGTGATATGAATGTGGTTTAAGTACTAAAAATGATATCAAATGCAAACCCTTTCCCTCCAATACTATGAAGCGTTTAATTGTTTGCTGTTATCGTTGTTTAAGTTATTCCTCTTAGGAGTCGCGCTATTCTTCTTCAACGCCTTCAACTGTTTTAAGATTTTTGAATGATTTGCGATTTGCCGGAGGAATACGTATACGGCTTCGGGAGTGCATCCGCTCCGCAATAGATTCAACAGAAGGCTAACCAT
>CAJPVJ010000679.1:2465-21521 GCA_905397405.1 Oppiella nova
CGTCAGATCTTAGAAAGTGTTCAGTATTTGCATGAATTGAATCCACAGATCATTCACAGAGACCTCAAACCCGACAATATATTGATTGACGGGAACGGAAGGAACGGTAGATTTGTTAAGTTATGTGACTTTGGTGTGGCTAAAGTCCACGAGAAAAACATAGATATGACTTATGATAAATACACTACAGGTATGGGGACACCAAAATACCAGGCTCCCGAAATAGCTCAGGGTATTAAATATGGGCATAAAGTAGACATTTATAGTCTGGCTATTATTGGCGCAGAAATAATAGATTTGGATTTATTTACCACAGACTCTGATAGGTATGAAATGTTTTAATTGATAAATTGATAAATTAATAAAATTTTATTTCTAAATATAATTCACTCGGTTTTAATTGCAATTAGCGTGATCACTTCCCGTTCTTGCATTGTAAATACTTTTAGCTGTTTTGTGCAATTTTAGTGTTCAATACACTAACCACTAGTTCAGTTAACTTATTTAAGTTTACTTTGAAAAAAATTAATGAAAAACTGATCATGATACTTTAGTTTAGTTGTTATTAATTCAATATTAGTTTCCTTAAGAATATTCTGATCAATAGCCCAATCATTATATTTATGCAAAACGTGTGAACAGTCAGGCCTTCGGTTATAAAGGGGAACAACCATTGAATGCAATATATTTAACATTTCAATGATTTTTGTTTTAATCGTTTCATTCCCGGAGTAAAGACTTTCGACACTATATTTAGAAATAAAATTTTATTAATTTATCAATTTATCAATTAAAACATTTCATACCTATCAGAGTCTGTGGTAAATAAATCCAAATCTATTATTTCTGCGCCAATAATAGCCAGACTATAAATGTCTACTTTATGCCCATATTTAATACCCTGAGCTATTTCGGGAGCCTGGTATTTTGGTGTCCCCATACCTGTAGTGTATTTATCATAAGTCATATCTATGTTTTTCTCGTGGACTTTAGCCACACCAAAGTCACATAACTTAACAAATCTACCGTTCCTTCCGTTCCCGTCAATCAATATATTGTCGGGTTTGAGGTCTCTGTGAATGATCTGTGGATTCAATTCATGCAAATACTGAACACTTTCTAAGATCTGACGGAATATTTCACACGAAATGAAGTACTCATAAGAACTCATGGCTTCCCCTAAGTCTCTCTCAAATACTTTTGGTTTTATTTCGAGAATATTTCTTAAATTCTGTGAACAAAACTCCATTTGAATGTAAAGGAAGTTGGTTTCGGGCCATGAGTTGTAATACTGGACCACATATTCTGAGCGAACTTTTCCTAAATTTTTCACTTCTTTCAGAATTCTATTCATATTTTTATCAGAAGAATCTGAAAGTATTTTTAAAAATTTCAAACTATTTATAAATAATTTTCATTTGATTTACCCTTCATTTGTACTCTTTTGACGGCATATATGTGTTCATCGAATCTATGCTTCACTTTAAATACAGTCCCAAAACCTCCCGATCCTATTGCCGACAACTCCTCGAAAAGGTTTTGGTAATGGTTTTCAAATGAATTGTTTCCCACTTTTGGTACTAAAATATAAACACAATTACATAATATTATTAGTAAATTATTTATTATTGTTTAATCTTTAGTACGATATAACAGTCGAAAGCGTGTGAAATGAGCACAAAAATAGATATATAAGTCGATATATTTGGTATTAAACACAAAAAGTAATTTAATGATAATCTTATGGAATAAGAGTTTAGATTTGAAAATAATGATTAAATAACTATACCTTCATTTGTATCAGAATTGGTGTTCAATGTATTGTAAGTTATTTGTTGTTTATTGGCGTAATAATCAACGAAATTAGTGTAATTATATCGTTTAACTTCATGCGGGGATATAATTGAATAAATATAATCGTCAGCTTTTATTATTAATAACCTATTTTCAAACGAGTGATACTCATTAAATTGTAGAACATTTAAGTTCAATGACATTTGTATCGGGGTACTTATTGTTTGCAATTGTTTCATATCATCCATATATTGGCCACAAATATATATTATATTATTATTCGATAGAAAACACGTAATATAGTTTTTTTCATTATTTGATGAACTGATTGATTTGATATCATTAAGAGTTGGGATCAATTTGGGTGACAATGAATTGCTGTCATTTGATGTATACCCCAATTCACCATAATCATTCAAACCCCAACTGAATACCAAACCCTCGACAGTAATGGCAAATGAACTAAAATGAAAACAGAAAACACTTTTGATTTGATAATTGTTCTCAAATTCAATCAATACTGGTGTCCACATTGTATTTTGTGTATTATTCCCAATTTGTCCACAATGATTCCAACCCCACGCATACACCTGCCCATTGGTGGTGAGGGCCAGTGTGTGATCACTACCACAACATATTTGTGTGATATTCTTGTCATTCAATTCGGATATGTTTTTATAATTTCCAAATTTTGTGTTTTCAAAATTCCGTTGTAATTTCCAAATTAACCAAAATAATCCGTTCGTATGTCTACCCAATTGTCCGCATTCATTGTCACCCCCACTGAACACATGATTCACATGATTGATAGCCAACACAAAGTTCAATCCATTCATAAACTGTTGTATCCTTTGATTACATAATTGTGGTATAATTTGTGGTGTTTTCACTTCATTCTCGTGACCCACACCCAGACAACCCAATTGATTACTACCCATACAATAAACCTGGTCATTGTTTGTGACAAATATTATATTTTTATATTTATAATGACTATGGAAAACATGAAATAATTTAATTTCGTGTTTAATATTCGCGTCAATCGTATCACAAATGCGAAACTTATTCAAAAGTTCGCACATTTTGAACACAATTATAAAATACAATATTTATTGAAATAACAAAAAAATAAAATTTAAAAATAAAACAAAAAACAGTTAATTATTTTAAACAAAACCTAAAATGAAGTCTAAATGAATAGTGATATGAAAGGCATTGTCATTGAAAATATGTGATAACTATAAGATATCTAATAACAGGTCATATATTGGGTTTGAATTCATTTATAATTAAATTAATGTTAAATACTTAAATTAAAATTGATTTTAAAATACTTTATATTTTAATAATAAAAACTTTACACAATCCTAATTTAAATGTTAATTTCTATATATATACTGTACAACTTTATCTATTTAATTAAAAGCTAAAATAAAATATTACTTAATGTACTGTATTTGTGAATTTTAATAGCTTTTGATAACAATAATTATCACAATTAAAAACCATTGGAAACAAAGATATTTATTTACAATAGATTTTTGTGACCTTGTATTTGTTAAATAATTTTTTATTTCTAATAAACACTACATTTTGATCGCAATATAACTTATATTCACACAAATAAATGACTTTTTAATTCCCATCAGAATATTGACACAGAATGAGGGAACTGTATGTAAAACTTGAGACCTGGAGTCAAAAACTATGTATTATTTAAACCCTATTTGATTTTCATATGAAAGGTGTTGTTATTATATCAATATATACGAGACAAACATAATACTCATTCATTTGTATAAATAAAATGTTTTATTTAATTATAACTCATTAATAAAATTATTTATTTTGTATTTAAAATAATTAACGCATATAAGTAATGAATGAATTTTTAAATTCAATTATTGTAATAACCCTGATGGCTTTATCTATTAAGTAATATAGTTTGAAAGTTTTTAAGTTCAACATAAATACAGTACCTTGAATTGTAACTAGGTACTCGCCAGTTAAATGTGGTGTTAACAATATAATAGTGACAAGGATATTTTTATAATAAAACTAAATATAATTTTAAAAAAGTAATTCAAGTAAATGACAAAAATATTAATTAAACGCTTCAAAGGATACGTGTTGTTATTTGTGTATTATCTCTAGCATGGTGGTGCTAGAGATAATACACAAATAACATTTTTAATAGTCATTTCAACATTTTTATTTACATATATTATTAATTAAATTAATTTTATAATTATAGCAAAATTTTATTAGTAAAATAAAAAAATATGAAGAAATAATACATTTATTCAAATGCCGTTTCACTATATCGCTTTAGAATATTAAGATTATCTAGAGATATAATCTCACAATTATTACGAATGATATTATTCTGTCTTTTCTTGTATAAAATTAATATAGAAATTATAATACTGAAAATAATAATTATTTAAATTAAAATTATACTAAAATAATTTTTAAAATACTTACCAAATGAATTATATTTTTAAAATATAATTGGCTTATCAAATACCAGTTGGCCATAGGTTTTGCCTCTAATAATTTCAATTTCTGGTAGAGATTGTGGAATGAGATAAATCAACTCATAATCGTGGCCTTCGTTTAAAATCGTCATGCCCACAGCCAAATTCTCGTATGTTAACTTTTCGAATTTACCTTCACCTTGATCAATGAAAATAGCTTTATGCCAACAAGTTAAACCCATTGGCACTGTGATTTTTAAATTCATTGGTAGGACATCAACATTTCTACGCAATTCACTGCCATTATACGGCGATTGAACATTATATATGAATTTATCATTAATTTCCTTAAAAATCCTCGGTACAAAACTGTTATACTGAGAGAGTATGGGAACCTCCATTAAATCATTTAATTTGTCGTTCATTATAATATTAATTATAAATGACTTACCATAGCACTAGTATGCACTAGTTTTATATACTTTTAATATAAACACTTTTTATCATATTTCCTTTAATTTATATAATTAATAGGAAATCAATCATCAACATGATTACTTGAATTTACAAACATTTCAGGAAAGAGTTCATGATAATCATTATTAAATATTTCAGACCTATATTTTAACACATTTGGTGTTCTTTGACAAATGTCAATTAACAAATAAGAAAATGGTTTTTGTGTTGAATCCGAATAAGCCATGTTCTATTTATAAGATTTAGAATGACCTTCCAATCTGTTAGCCAATAAATTAACCTGTAATTTCTCGTTTGGATTCCTTAGTAATACAATATAATTTGCATTTAATGTTATATCTCGCATATATTTAGATTTTGGATATAGATTTTGTGTTATAAAAATAACTAATATTAAAATGGTGAGATTTTTTTGTAAACAAATCACTCATTACCGAACTATTTATAACCTTTTGCATTTGGTCATCAACAAGTAATAAATTATTAATATTTGGATTCAATGTTAAGACAAGGTCATCATTAAAATCTGAGCATGTTTTAAAAGATTTTACATTAATATTATTTTGTAGATTATAATCATCACAACAATATACAATTCTTTCAAATTTTATATTAAATAAATAATTTAAATGTTTTATTAAATCTAAAACAAAAGTAGTTTTTCCAGAAGCCGATGGACCACAAATTATCCACCTACTTGGATGTTCAAAACTAGCATCATAAATATTTTCATTCATTTACAATTTATTTAATAATTTTCATTAAAAAGTAAAATGATTGATTTTTAGGTATAATATATAAACAATTTTCACTAATATCTTTTATAACATAATCAATTGGTTGCCTGTTTAATTTCTAATTTATATTGTATATAATCATTAAAATTATAAAAATATTCCCTAAAATTAAAATATTAAAAATTAAATTGATAATAAACATTTTTATAAAATTACTAACTTACATGACTATTTATATATTTTAGAATAAATCATGATGATAAATTTAACATGTGACTATTTTTTAAGTATAAAAAGGATACGCATAAAATTAATTTCAACATTCTACATTACACTACTATGGCACTATTAAATCCTAAATCTGTGACTTTTAATGATATAAGGGTAATTATTATTTTCAATGGATTTCAAATTGGTGATAATTATGAAGTAATGGAAATAGGATATTGGTCGAGAAAATGTAATGGGATGATACCATTTCATACTAATAAAAATTTTAATAAATTGGATAAAATTGAACAATTATGTACGAGATATTATACTGATTTTTATCATGGTATAAAAATTTCTACAAATTTATTAGATTCACTAAGTCAATCTGATATTACTTCAACATTGAAAATGCTTTACCACATATCAGACGATAATACATTGGATCGAAAATATATTGGAACTATACACGATAATCCGAGTTTAAAATATTTTGGTTTAGCGGGATTTGGAAATATTATTGTAAACGTTAATAATATTTATAAAACACCAGTTCCTTCTAATGGAGATATTTTAGAAAGTAAAATTTATGGATCAACGGATTATTCACCTTGTATAATGCACAAAAAACTACATGATGGTTCACCACCAATGTGTGCAATGGTTAAAGCTAAATGCATTGCTGATGATTGCGAACAAAAAGAAAACGATCGTCTTAAAAATAATTAAATATTTAAAATATACATTAAATGATAATCAAAAAGTTATAAATAAATGTTAAAAAATTATCTTAATTAATAAATTATAAAAATTTGAATTTAATGATTAGATATTTATTATTTTGATTATATTACTTATAATAATTTAATTTAAATATGTTCTGTTGTTTATTGTTTAATGTAAACTCTAAAGTTAAACGCCCTTAAATTCAACTTACACATGTTTATTTAAAATTATTTTCAATGATATATAAATAATTTTTATAAATTCTAGAAATCATATACATTACACAACAGATACGGTTTTTGGCAATAAATAAATAAATTTCCAAAATTGGCGCATAATTTATGGCCCAACATGTCTGTCCACAACCGCTACAAAATGGTGGTCATTCATGTGGTGGGCCTAATTTCGGCGTTAACTGTCCACTCGAGCGCCACCAAACACGTTGAACATCGTGGGCACCGGAAGTATTGTCCACTTGGCAACCGGCTCTACCTTCTCGGCCCCAAGCGGCACCCACCTAAGCAGCACCTACTCTAATAGTTCAATAGCGTCCCTGAAAACATACCAGTCCTCCAGTAATGCAGAGATTATTAATTAATGATAAGTAATAAGTATAACCGATTAATTAATTATATGAAATCTGACACAACCTTAAAATTGATATTAATTTGAGTTTAAAATAAAGAAATATTTCATTTTTTGTCTAAGAATGACAGACAGACATAGAGTCCGAAACACAGCCCAGAGTTTGATAATGAGATTCAATTAATTACTACTGATTTGTATCATAAAATTTATTTACAAAAAAGTATTATTTGTGTTAAAATATAGATTATATAAAACTATATGTCTTACTCAATTATTTTTAGGTTCACTTGAATTTGAATTCAACAAAATGCAGACATTTGCGGAAACACTTGCTTCGGCTGACTATAACCGGAAACTGGAAATCATCTAACATTCCCTACCAGTCCTGTGAAACCATTTTTTCACTACTCGTGAGGGAAACTAAGTACTACTTCTGCCAAATGGTGATCCCTGAAGAATATCTGAAAGGGTTGGCAGACATTCCTTACGACACTAGGGCTGGAATCAGAAATATGATGTGCTTGGACTGGACTACAGGTGCCCATCAGACAGGAAATGCATACTAAACATATTAGCACTCATTAAAAACTTCTACTCAAAGAATTAAGGTTTGTATGAATCGAGTATATATTATATTTACTGTACAGTTATCCCATAAAATCATAGAATTCTTGATATTCTTTAGTTTAAGAGTTAATATTTTGAACGACAGATATGTACAAAAAAGCGCATATATTTGGTGTGTTTTGTCGGACCCTCTCATGATCTCAAGTCTTGTACAGAAGATCCGGCTTCACATTCAATGAACTATTGGCCAAACCTTTCAAATACCTGTCCGTTATCTTCAATTGGCTGACGTGGAAGACGGTTCCACTGATAAGCAAAACATGGTTTGTCACGGAGTGTATTGATTCTGCCAATGCCTCCATTTTCTCTTTATTCACACCTAACAGATTTGTGCTAGATTATTGCTAATGCTATGTATGTATTGTGTTGTATCTGTGTATTACATAAAAATTACTGTATATATGAGTTCTACAGCATATTATATTATCGGAGAATTGTTGTGTTTGTCAAAAAATGAATTTCCTTTTAAAACTTATAATCTTTTTGAGAAATGTAAAAAGAGTTGAAATAATTGTCGCTATTTTGTGCCAAATATTAATTTCAATTCTTAATTATTAAATTCAATAGATATTTAAATTGATTTTTATTATTGCAAACTTGTATAGTATTAACAATTTTTGATTAACTTTTGATACATTCTTTAGATATTAAGTCACAGAGCAATGGGACACTTGCTATCAAATAAAGGCTTTAATTGAGACATCGATAACAGAATCGCAAACAGAATAATACAAAACTAAATGTAAAATAGATGTACAAAATAATACCGTTTTATATGTAAATCCCGTGATATGTATGACACGATTGATGAGGAGTTTTGTGTGAAACTGTTGTCTGAAGTGAACACACGTTGCGATCATTTGCAGCATTTGTTATGACTTTGTAATTGTAATCATATTTTTTCTATGAGTTGTTAGTGTTTTAACACTTGGATTGTATTAATGATTGAATTGTTTTTGCAATATTTCTGTATTTCTGTACTGTTTTTAGGAATAAATAAATTAAAATTTTGTTTATTGAGTTTATGATTGTTTTTTCAATGATTTTAATTTACAATATTTATACATTGTTAGAGTAGACCCGGCTGTTTAATGGTTTCAATTTGCGTGATATACTGAAATATATTTTTTAGCAGAGGTTATTATTAATAACTGATTCTAGTCCATGATTGATCTAGTACTAGTTGATCAGTGCAATTTTATTGTACAAATCTGTGTCCAATTTTGATAGTTACAAATTAATGGTACTAGTTGAGTACAATTGGGAATTTAGCTTTTGTTAAAACATTTTGAAAAATATACATGATAATTCTATAATCATATAAAATATGATAACAATGAGTAGATAAAGAAATAATTGTCCTAGATAATCTTTATATATTTGATTTGATGTTATTTCTATCGGGTTTTGTTGCATAGAATACAATAAGAATTGGTAGAAAAATAAGTTATCATTTGATTGAAGTCTACTTAATGTGGACTCAAATCGGGGATCATTTGCGAGAATATTCCGATCGATAGACCACTCGTTATATTCCGTCAATACTTCACTGCATTCAGGCCTTTGAGACCACATTGGGGTCGACATCATTGAGTGTAATATGTTTTTCAATGCAATTGATTTCCGGTTTAGTGTCTCATTCCCGGAGTAAAAGTCTTGAGAACTATTTATTAAGAAAATGTTTATTAATTTTAAAGTTTAACAATATTATTACACATACTTAAGTGATTGAGTTATAAATAAATCCAAGTCAAATATATCAGCACCAATTAATGCCAGACTATAAATGTCTGATTTATGGCCATATTTTCGACCCTGAGCTATTTCGGGAGCTTGGTATTTTGGCGTCCCCACACCTGTAGTGTATTTATCATAAGTCATATTTATGTTTTTCTCGTGGACTTTAGCCAAACCAAAGTCACATAACTTAACAAATCTACCGTTCCTTATATTTTCAGCTATTAATATGTTTTCGGGTTTGAGGTCTCTGTGAATTATCTGTGGATTCAATTCATGCAAATACTGAACACTTTCTAAGATTTGACGGAATATTTCACACGAAATGAAGTACTCATAAGAACTCATGGCTTCCCCTAAGTCTCTGTCAAATACTTTTGGTTTAATTTCGAGAATATTCCTTAAATTCTCTGAACAGAACTCCATTTGAATGTAAAGGAAGTTGGTTTCGGGCCATGAGTTGTAATACTGGACCACATATTCTGACCGAACTTTTCCTAAATTTTTCACTTCTTTCAGAATTCTATTCATATTTTTATCAGAAGAATCTAAAATTATTTTCAAAAATTTTAAACTTCGTCGAATAATTTTCATTTATATTTACCCTTCAATTGCACTCTTTTGACGGCATATATGTGTTCATCGAATCTATGCTTCACTTTAAATACTGTTCCAAAACCTCCCAAACCTATTGGCGACAACTCCTCAAAAAGGTTTTGATAATGATTTTCAAATGATTTGTTTTCAAATTTTGATACTACAGTATAAACACAAATAAATTATATTAGTAAACTAAATAAAAACTAAAGTAAAAGTAAGTAAAACTATTTATTATTGTTTAATCTTTAGTACGAAAATAACACTCGAAAGCGCGTGAAATAAGCCTTAAATTGATATATAAGTCGATATATTTGGTATTCAACACAAAAAGTAATTTAATGATAATCTTATGTAATAAGTTTAGATTTTTATGCAATAATCTATAAAATGATGATTAAATAACTATACCTTCATTTGTATCAGAATTGGTGTTTAATGTATTGTAAGTTATTTGTAGTTCATTGGCGTAATAGTCAACAAAATTAGTGTAATTATATCGTTTAACTTCATGCGGGGATATAATTGAATAAATATAATCGTCAGCTTTTATTATTAATTGCCTATGATAATAATACGAGTGATGCTCGTTAAATTGTAGAGCATTTAAGTTCAATGACATTTGTATCGGGGTACTTATTGTCTGCAATTGTTTCAAATCATCCATATATTTGCCACAAATATATATTATATTATTATTCGATAGAAAACACGTAAACCTATTGTTTCCATTATATGATGAACTGATTGATTTGATATCATTAAGATTTGGGATCAATTTGGGTGACAATGATATGTTGCCATTTGATGTATACCCCAATTGACCATACTCATTCCTACCCCAACTGAATACCAAACCCTCGACAGTAATGGCAAATGAATTATAAACAAAACAGAAAATACTTTTGATTTTATAATTGTTCTTAAATTCTATCAATACTGGTATCCATATTGTATTGTTTTTAAATTTTAATAATACTGGTGTCTGTATTTTATTTCGTGTGTTATTCCCAATTTGTCCATAAAGATTCCCACCCCACGCATACACCTGTCCATTGGTGGTGAGGGCCAGGGAGTGATTAGTACCACAACATATTTGTGTGATATTCTTGTCATTCAATTCGGATATGATTTCAAAACCTAATCCTTTCGTATGTCTACCCAACTGTTTCACCCAATTGTTACCCCCACTGAACACATGATTCACGTGATTGATAGCGAACACAAAGTCCCCTCCATTCATAAATCGTTGTATCCTTTGATTACATAACTGTGGTATAATTTGTGGTGTTTTCACTTCATTCTTGTGACCCAACCCCAGACAGCCCCAAGCATTACTTCCCATACAAGAAACTGAGTCATTGTTTGTGACAAATATTATATTATCATATTTATCCCCATATTCATGACTATTGAAGACATGAAATAATTTAATTTCGTTTTTAATATTCGTGTCAATTGTATCACAAATGCGAAACATATTCAAAAGTTCGCACATTTTGAACACAATTATAAAAAACAATATTTATTGAAATAACACAACAATAAAATTTTAAAATAAAACAAAAAACAGTTAATTATTTTCAACAAAACCTAAAATGAAGTCCAAATGAATAGTGATATGAAAGGGTGTTGTCATTGAAAATATGTGATAACTATAACATATGTCTGAATGTATAGTGATTTACAATAGCTTTTGATAACAATAATTATCACATTTAGAAAACATTGGATACACAGATATTTATTTACAATAGATTTTTCTGACTTATTTATCAAAAAATTATTTATTTTTAATAAATACTACATTTTACAGTATATTGCAATAAAATGTACGGTATTCGGTCATTTGACCTACAAGTCGTTTTACCTACAAGTGATCATTTGACCTACAATACCTACAACGTTAAATATATACAAAATTTAGATTTTGGACACAACCACTAACTCCTTGTAGAGTTAATGTATTTTTATGGGGATTTCGATGTTTCTACGAGGGAAAAGAGGTTTCCACGTGGGAATGCCAACTCCATAAGGGGAGTTGGTGTTTCTATGAGGGAAATGGGGTTTCTTCGTGGGAAAGCCAACTCCCTAAGGGGAGTTGGTGTTTCTACGATAGAAATGGGGTTCCCCATTTTTCTTAAAGTTATTTATCCATAACTTAAGGTAAACCAAAAGTAGAGTAAGCATCTAAACTATGATAAACTATAATTGCTAAATTAATTTTCTCTAATTTTTACTTATTTTTTGGATTATTTTTTGTTTTATTAAATTTTTTGTTTTAACTAATTATAATACTTACAAAATTTCATCACAATCCTGTGAGCTATTCCACGCAAGAACTCCTGAACTGACGTCATATCAACACGATTTTGGATTACTGTTCTCAAAGCAATTTCACGTGTTCTCTGCTGTGGGGGAATTCTCACTCTTGGCTCTCCTGAACTTATCAATTCAATGAGTCCACAAATTCGATTTTCCTCTTCTCTATTATGATTAATTATCCGATATATACCCACATGTGGCGATCCGGTCAATGTATCCCAACGCGAATGCCAGGCCTCGCAATGATTTGTCGTTCGTGGGAAACCAAACTCATTGTTCTCCCAAACAGACTAAATCATTGGATCAAACGATGGAGGGGAAGGGATTCGCCGATCACCTGTTACATAATGCACAGCAAACCATTTCAAAAGTTCTCGAAAATCTTTTCGAAGAAGAGGAACAACAATATCACGAAATGCATTAGGGATTTCCTCCGATGAAAGAAAAGCCAACGCAGCCAACTGCCGAACTCTTAAACTATTCTTATCCTCTATATTCACTTGTTAAGCGCAAAGATTGAACTATTCTGAAAATTATTTGCGACAAATGGAACAGACAAGCCTTGTTTTGAGCCCCTGGAAACACATTCCGAACCGAATGTATGGCCGCCCTCTCAGTCTGTTATCACAAAATCCGGTCTTAAAGTAAATCAAAGAAATTCAGCCAATCGTTTAATTTCAGTGAATAAAGCCGTATAACAAACTTCTGATTTTGATGACATGAGAGCCCAGACAACTGGAAGAATTCTAGAATTTGTCGCCGGATTTCCAACCTCACAATGAATTGAATATAGTTGGCATAATAAATGAGGCACCGTTTTAAATGTCCCATCCATTAACCAAACACTTGACCGAAACAAATGAACAACATGTGTGGGATTAAGGAAAAGGAAGACTTTTTCACCATCAACTACAACCTCAGTAAAAAAATTTATACCAGATATTGTTCGCCGACAAGTAGTCTCCTATTCGAAATCAACAAGAGTTGTTGGTTCTCGAGGATTATTCTACCCACCAGCCCTAACAATTCTATTTCAGATTTGGCTCAATGTTGATTTCTGAAAAATATATTTTAGAACTTTATATTTCTTAAGTACAAACCCCAATTCCCTCGTAGAAATTCCAACTCCTCGGAGGAAGTAGGCATTCCTATGGGGAAACCCCATTCCCCTCGTAGAAACACCAACTTCCCATAGAAATACATTAACTCTACGAGACGTTATGGGTTGTGTCCACACACAACGAAATCCCCATTGAAATACATTAACTCTACGAGATGTTAGTGGGTGCGTCCAAAATCTAAATTTTGTAAATATTAAACGTAGGTATTGTAGATCAAATGACCCAAGACCGTTTCCTATGCAAAACCAATGATTTTTAAAGATAATGTAGTACTCACGTGTTTAATATGGGGGTACTCCACCCGATACCTCCATTTTACCCAAATCCCGTAACAAAAACCCTCCTATGGGCATCGATGCGGCATACGAACAACCCTTATGGCCGACCGTTACGTCCGTTATAACCTCACAGCAGTACCCTATTATTCCCTTTAAACCATTAGGCGGTATACGAGGTTAATAGCTCACCCATTATGTCCATCTGTAGGCCCGACAGTCTCCGATCCTGGCGCCTAACGCCCTAATCCAATGAATTGCAACTAGAATTGGCGTAGTATACTCAGTGCATATCGCTTACTAGCAAAACACGAACCTTACGTTACTTAAAAGCACAGCCGTCTAAGTCGAGTAGTACTGAATAAATGAAAGTGCTATATAACACTTTCATACCGACCCACTGTAGGCGCAGGCTGTGACATGTAAGCAGCAGAGCGGCTGTTCTCCATCTATCGGTGAAATGAGGCTACGTCTTGGTAGCACTGGATGACGCTGACATAGGTACGTGTAGTAGTGGTAAAATCGACAGGGCAGGGCTGGCTAAACTTCCTGTCGACCCCTACATAAAACAGTAATCCTTAAACATCTAAAAATAGAAACAGACATGCACTGAGTGAACTACGAGTTGACAGCTAGTGAACACTCTTACCAACCAGGTAGCCAAGGCATAGAGATCATCCGAGACTTCTTGCTATCAGCCAATGGCAAGAGTTACGCAGTATCAGATTTGCCGCAGCGCAGTGGGCTAAATAAGGGACCGCTCTGGAACGCCCAAGTGTCCTCTCTCCTTATTTTCACTTTTAACAAGTGCTTCTCTTCTTGCAAGTCTCTAAACTCGTAGCAGTCTCGTCACTTTAAATTCTTGTCTAGAGAACTCTTACCGTATATTCGACACCTAACCAACCTACTCACTCCACTTGTTCACATCTCTTAATCTACTGTATTCTGATCGTAACTAAAAGACTCAATAAAGCCTTATTATTACCTACGACGATTGTCCCGATTCTTGTGGAGCCCGAGTCAAGACTTCAGAGGTAAACGAGTAGGGGGAGAGAGACCGGACTGACACAACCTACGACCATTGGCAACGCCGACAGTGGACCCCTTGAAGACACCCGAAGCGTCAGCCCAACGGTAAGAGTATCATTCAAAAAATTCAAAATCAAAGAATATTACTAACTCGTTAGTAGATCCCAGGAGATCATGTTCGATAGTCGAGTAGTGTAGTGCGTAGCCCTGAGTCGGGCTCCATTAAAAAGTGTCCCGCAATTGACTCACTATAATCACATAGTTCTGAGACAGACTAGGCCGGGATGCAATGCTAAGCCGCGCCTGGGTGGTCGCGAGGCCGACTCCAGAGGCTGCGTACCGCAATATGTTCCGAGATAATGCTATCCAAGAATTGTAGACCAAATGACGCAACACGTGAAGTGTTTAGTGACCAGTAGTACTCGCTGCGGGATTGAGTCGACACTCAATCCGAGGTTCAAACAACACATGATTCTCGTTAACAATAAAACGCAGAATAAGAGCTAAAACATAGCTTAAAATACTTAAATAATGGCATAAAATGACTTTACGGGCCACTTCAGGGCCGGGTCCTGATCAAACGCTACAACCTTCACGGCAATCACTCTACTAACTGAGAGGGTTTGATATAAAAGTAGCGTTTATTAGCAAATTCAGGACTGCTTTGAATACAGAAAAAGTGCTGTCTTTTATACCAACCAAATGAGTCAAATATAAAACGTCTTAAAAACTATTGGTTAAAACCATACAAAACCTCATGAACTTTAAATTGTGAAATAAAACATTAAAACTTATAAATTAAATATCAAAAGCCATCGAAAATAACTATAAACTGATTATAACTGATATTATTTACCACACATTAAACAGTCATATCTTATGACAGATATATTCAATAATAAGTCATAAAATATATACTTAATTTATTTAGCGAATTTTGTTCATTATAAACTTACTTTGGAATTTGAATACTATATAAATTATTTCATATTTATATTAGTTAAAAAAATCATTATTTTTATAATGAATCGTATGGTAACTTCGAGATCGATTATCTCAAAAACTGGTAGTTTCCGAGTCCACGTTTATTGACTAAACTCTTTCTTATGATCTAGGCTATTAATAAATACTATGGTGCAATTTGTGAAATATTAAATAAAAATTTAAATATTGCGTAATTTCTATAATGCAAATACAATAGGAAATAAAGTAGTACCGGGTTGGTAGATACCAAAAAATTTAAAACTTTAAAATTCATAAATAAAAAACCGGTGGTTAAAATGAGGTCTAGGTGGTATGGGAGGTGTCAGGGGGTGTTGGGTATCCAAAAAGTACGTCTACTTAAATGCGGTATAAGTGATACTTGATCACTGTCTGTTTTATATTGTTTTACAAAATATCTCTATTTATATCAAACTAATATTTAATACCTATATATTTGCAAATATATACAAAATTTAATATGAAATCTGTGTTTCATCGGTAATTTTAATTGTTTTTAATTTCAATAAAAATCTTCAAATAATACCGAAAGGAATGATATTTAATTCATTGATATAATGGGAAGTATTCTTATGGAGAGCATTTACTTTATGGTAAGATTTCTAATACTGTATTTTAATTTTTAAAATAAATATTATATAAGAATTCTATATAAAATACCAGTCAAATAAATTAATAGATAAATCAAAATACAATATAAACAGTGCATATTTCATGAAGTTATAAATTTACCGTAAAAATAAAAACACTTACATGGTTTAAGTGAAACTGTTTCACTATTACTATTACATCAATCGGCGGTTCCTCACGATATTCATTGGATGCAAGCCTTAAGACAGTTATCATCATCTCATCCTTCCTCCACATCTCACGTCTTAACTCAGTCACAGAAGTGATTGTCTTTCCATTCACTCGTATAATGAGATCAAATCTTTGGAAATATTCAAAAACCTTTTGTCTTTTGGGATTTGGTTCACCACTTATAATATCCGAAGTAATTGTCGTGAATGGGCACAAACTATAACACCTTTTCTCGACTCATTTTTAATAGCATTTGATTATTCATTCATTTTTTAAAATTATAATTAACTTTAAACCATAATGTAAAGATAATTTAAAACAAAATTAGTTTGCATTCATTTGCATATAAATACAACAATTTAACTCAATATTAAACAATTTTGAAGACATAATGGACAATATATTAAAATAAAAATATTTTATATCTAATCTCATATAAATCCTATTGATTCACAATTTATTCAATTGCTATGTATTTACTGATTAATACGTTAATACCAAGAATATCACAAAAGATGTCATTAACGATAAGCCTGTTCTCCGTTATTGGAGTCAATTATTTGCATGAAAAGCACCGACACATCAGAATGAAGCCACAAATCGGCTTAAGAACAGCTCATATGGTTATCGACGAGAAAATCCAGCAAAAGATAATGAAATGTTTTGTCAAACATTTACAACAATCACAATACGTGCCCTCACAGACAGGACCAATCTGGTGATCATCCTATAGAGTCGTGGGGATCGGGTGTTTTAGTATCACCACTGGGTCTTATACTCATCAACTATCACGTGATAGAGGGATGTAGTGACCAATGCGTGCAGATATTCAAAAAGGATAAGAATGGAGACATACGAGTGTCCAATCAGGCGATGACCGAAGTGGTATACGTCGAGCCATGGCTGGACCTTGCTCTCTTACATTTCCCAAAGCTTCGCATACAGTTCCCGTCACTTTCCATCAATTATGAACCGGTAGTAACGGGCCAACCAGTGATGTGCGTCGGGAACCCAGAGATTGATTACTCCCTATGCGATGGTGTCGTGCAATGTCTCCACAGACAGAGGGATACCATCGTTGACGATGTCTTCAAGTTTTACGATACGACTCAGGATATGAACATGAGTTCCCTAATGCATACCTGTCCACAATGGGAAGGCTTTTCTGGAGGTTCACTCGTAGACACGAATGGAGATATAGTTGGCTTAAATTGGGGAGGAATTAATCAAATCCAAGAGAACTGTGCCATTGGTTCACAATATTTAAAAGGTTTTGTTATATTAAATGATAATTATTATTAAACTATAAATGATTTTATTTTGTTATTTAGGATTTCTACAAAATAAAAGTAATTATGAGAGCAAACAATTAGACACAAAGTATTTGTATAGTAAGACATCTCTGGGAGTATGTGTTCATACATTTAATGAGGAAATACGAGAAAGGATTCAAGAAATGTATGATTTGGGAGATAATTGTCCGACAAATGGAGTATTAGTTTGGTTTCCGTTATATCCAACAAAAAGAATAACTTCACAAAAAGGCGATAAAAAATTTAGTCAATTCAGAGTAAGAAAATATATTATTTTATTTTTACATTATATTTACTGGTATTTCCTTTAATATTAGAAATTATTTCAAACGTTTTGGTGTGATTGTAAAAGTGGTACAAATGAAGTCAATTCTGTGCGGGAATTGAGTGGAGAGTTAAGAGATAGTAAAGAGACTAAAGATATGATAATAACTGTCTTCAGGAATAAAACTCAAGAATCGATTCGTGGAGTAAATCCACAATTATTTCAATATTCAGTCATTTAAATGGAAATTAAATTTCATTAATTAATAATTTGTTTATAAATTTATTTTATTTTATTAAAATACTAGTATTAGAATAGAGAAGTTTTCAGACTTTTTGGTATTTAGTGTGAATTGCAATGAATTTCGATAGAAATAAATAACAAAATTAAAATATTGAATAATGAATAATAAAATAATGAATAATATGGAGAATAATGTGAATAGTATTGTGAATAGCATAGTAAATGAGTGTAAAGATTACCACTGATGTGACCACACATATGATACCGACTGTTGACATAGACTACCGGAGCCACTTGTCTTATAGCTAATGGTTATACCGTAGTCATCTCTGCCATCGTATCGTCTTATAAATAGCAGACATAACACACTATTTGTCGAAATAGTATTAAATCGTTAGTGAAAACATTGTTAACCCATAATAACATTATTCAAATAATTATAACTGAATTCCAGTATAATTCACATAATCTTGAATTCACTGAAAATAAGTCTTACAAACAAAATGTCCAAAAATGTGAATCCAAACGACAAGTTTGTGTTAATGTCTTCGGCGGCCATAATAGCCATCGGTGTCCACCATATCGTGGAGGCGGTGGTAATGGGTAGGGCTCACCACCAGTTGGAGTACATAGTGTTGTGTATATCGACGGCAATGTTAGCCATGTTCTCCACAATTGCCTTCTCGTTGACTGATAGACGACTGGCCAAAGC
>CAJPVJ010000680.1:0-19638 GCA_905397405.1 Oppiella nova
CTTAGACAATTGCCCTCACATTCAATTCAATTATATTTTAAATCTAATTCAATAAAATTTATTATTTATGTTTACTGTTGTGTATATTGTTTGTTAATATATGAAACAAATAAGTATTGAATACTTTCAGATGACAGTATCCATTATTATTACTAAAGCATCCAAATCATGTAAAAAGGGTCATTTTAAGAGAGTTTTATTTGAACTATAAATAACTATTTGATGGGTTCGTAACTATTTTAATGATTTTAGAATTTAAGCATAATTTGGGCGTAATCTTGAGATTTTGAATTTGAAATATAGAAATATTTATTTTTATTGACTTTTATTAATAAAGCAAACTCAAATTGATTATACGGTCATTAATAATAGAAATAAGGTTTAGCCTACCTATAGATAAGTTCCGTATTATAACTTATTGTACTTTTTTGGTTATGTATACATACATACCATAGTATATTCTTTTAAATTTTCATTTAATATATGATTTATTAGCTAGCTTAACTAATTGAATGAACTAAATCGTGTATTTATAATATAAAATTTACTAATTTAAATAAAATTTATAATTTATTACAGTCAAAATCTACGATGCGCATACATAGTAATCCGGGCCACATTAACAGTGACAAAACTGTGAGGATTATAACATTAGTCAGTATAGAGATTAATGTTAAAATATGTAAAGTTTTGTCACTCATAGTGTGGCCCCAAATGGCTCCAGTGTGCATCGTAGGTCAAAATAGTGTGCAGGGCAGTTTATTCTTCCATAATATAATTCAAAACTTTTGTTTGTGATGTGTAATGATATCCTTGATAATGAATAATATATAATGGTTCATGAGTAATATAATAGTTTGTGCAGTACTTTGCACTTTGGTACTGTACTGATAATACACCGGTAATATGCAGTTTAGCGTTGCAATCATCACTTTATTATATGATTATATAACACAAAATAGAAATAGTTTTAAAGGAAATTATTTTATTGATATCGAAATACAATGAAATTGATTACAAGATTGATATTCAATCAAATAAAACACTACATTCACCACTAATTAATGATTATATATATTAAGGATTAATACCACAAATTATAGCATCGGTTAAAGTGATTAAATAAAGCAAAAAAAGATCAAAGGGTGCACGAATATAAATATTGGTGTCATTTAGTCGAGAAGGTTGTCGTTGAGGACCCGGATGTCCAACATCTGCAACTGAAGCGCTTTGTTGGCGTCCGAAGCGAAGGCTGCCTTCGCCAACGGGAACACCACTTTGAACTCCATCTGCAGCTTCTGGAGCTGAGCCCTGAGCTCGTCGTTTGCTTTGGAATACTGGTCCTGCAGGTCATCGATGGACTCGAGTTCTGCCCTCTTTTTGATTCGGTATCGATTGGCAGCGCTTTTGTTCTGATCTCTCTTCCGCTCCCTCTTCTCAGTGACCGTTGTTTTGTGACGTTTGTTGGCTTTGGGTTTGGGTTTGGTTTTAGGCAAACAAACATCCATTTCCTTCGCCTTACGTTTGGTTTGTCTGCGTTTAGGCGTAGCGTTCATCTCAACAAACGAGGTGTCAATCGATGGCCACTCTTTGGACACTTCGGTCACCGATTGGATGCCGAGGTCGGCGTCCAAACAGTCCTCAGTGTCCGTAGAGTTGGCCGAAGAGGACGACAATATCTCCTCCAATATAGTCATCGCCGAAGTGGTGTCGAGTTCTTGAGCGGCAAAATCCAACTCCGATTCAAAGTGATTGCCATCACATCCATCACTTGGTTTCGGAGACAACGCTTCCAGTGATTGTGGGCTCAGGAAAGCCGTCGAATCCAAGTAATCGACCAAATCATCGGTTTTGCTCTGGTAATGGGTGTCGACCTCTTTGGTCATCGCCTCGAGACTCAGCTCGGGTTCATAGTTGAGGCCCAACTCGAGACCATCGCAAAGACCTCTGAATACCTCGAAGTCTTGGAGCCACTCGTCATCCGATGTCACTAATTGTGGTGATTGTGGGGTTATATAGGACTGAGAGGGCGGGCAGTCATTGCCGAAGAATGACTGTTCCGGTGGCCAAAGGCCCGCTTCCAATGCCGTCTCCATCGACAGCCGATTGGCTTTGTTTGCAATCATTGGTTATGATATCAAGTGATTCTTCTGAAGACTTGGTTTGAGTCAAATGTTTGGGTAAGAGGTGTGAAAAAGACCTGAAGACAGACATCATGACCGTTAGTATCATTACCATCATTACCATCATCTGCACCATTGGTGTCAACACTTACGCCATGTTTACTGTTGGGTTACTTCGCGACACCATTGGTGCGCTGTTTGTCTTAAGCAACGATTAGTCCATAACTGGATGTCTGTCGCACTCGATGTATATCTTGTTTGTATGGCTTTTGACGCGAAAATGGAGTCAAAGCACAGGAAACGCACGCAAAGGAGAGCATTCACGCCGTTTGCGCGCAATCGCACCCAATCTCTCCACTCATTGGTCGACTATCGCGTCATCCTATTAGCCGATTGGTCGCCAATGTCTTCGGTAACGCCGAACCAGTCAGTCGTATATATCGTTACTGCGACCGACTGTTAGAGCCCTTCATTCACTGCCAATTGATTCGTATGTTTTGCAATGGGTTTCCAAATAACGTTATAATCCATGCATTTATCATGAAATACTAAACCGTAAACATGTTTTGGGGTTTAGTTTGCATTCATTCAAACAATTGTCAATTAATTACTATCAATACCTATACGACATTGACGTCAACATCACTTCAATGACATCTCCTTTGGTATAAAACAGTTGCCATACAGTGATAGTGTGGTGAATGAGGGTTGGGTTGGGGTTGGGATGCAATGCAGACCTCTATTGTGCACTAAAAGAGTGCATACTTTGCAATAGAAAGCTATGATTGCATCAGAAAAACAGTTAGCTTTCTATGCATTGGATGTATGGCTAATGCATAGCATAGGGACGGGAATGGCATTAGAGTTGGACTCAAACTTGTCGTTCAAAACCTGTTGGTTTCACCGAAAGCTATACTTCATTAACAACACTATTATTAAAGTAATGATTGGTTTAGGGATTGAAAAGTTGAGACACAAGAGAGACAAGTGTTGGCAATATATTTGAAGAGTTGGGCTATACTTAGGACTAAAGCAAAGAATGCAAACTATTTGCACACAAATGAGCCTGCACCTATGGTCCGGCAAAACACATGCAAATGACCGCAAACCTGGTGTAGTCTAGACTTGAATGTAATGAATGGACAGTTAGATAGTATGCATAGTGAGGGGAATGTCTAATAATACTGACATTGCATTGAAGGCTACCGTGAATAATAGGAAAGAGTTGGTCATCCCATGGATTGCATCACAATTACATCATATATGCTAAACACTAAGACATGGGTTATATAATACATTTAGGATTCACATATGCTTTTTATATGGCCTCTAATTGTGTACCCAAAATGTACTCACATTTTATAAATAAGTTTTAATAAATTCAGAATTCTAATTAATACAATATTAATGCTTTTCATTGATTTATCTTGACACTTTTGATAAATATGTGTTAAAATTTTCCATTTATTTTTATAAAAATTTAATTTATCTTATTAAATGCAATAAAAGTATTTTTCTAACGTCAAGAGTATTTGAAGTGATAACATATTGATAACTTATAATAAGTTATTTATTGCAAACTCTTAATATATAGATATAGGTATTAATTATAAGCATTGAATTTATTATAAATCAAATAGTTTCCTTTAAAGTCTTATTTCAGATTTAATAGATTTCAGATTTGTTTGACTTTAAGACCTGTCATTGAATTGATTTGATTGTCAGATAATTAAAGAAATATAAAAAGGGTTACAAAAGTGGATTGCGAAGGACAGTGCCGTTTAGTATTACATAATATGATGGCATATATAGCAGTGTTTTATAAGAATAATATTTACACAAAATATTTGCCACACTTTTGACAGAATAGGAAGAGTAGGCTTTGAATGGGCTTTCAATTCATTGATTGAAGTCATGCTCTGCTTATACGCGAAGCACAGCTCTAGAGATGATCTCTTCATCTCTCTATTCATCTCTTTCATCGACTCTTATTTATGTCATGTTTATAGCATTTTTAATAATCAATTTATATTTATAATATTTATTTCATTTTTCAATATTTAGAAAATGTAATACAATTACCAACTACTTTTTATGTATGTTGCCATACAGAATCTAGTAGAAAATAAATTAATAGAATTATAGAGAGAGTTTTGTGTTTATTTAAACAAAAATGTTTATCATATTATTTTCAATTCTTTGTTTTGTGGCAAACATTTGTTTAACTCAGAAAATCACTGAAGAAATCAATGATTCAAATGATTTGTTTTACGAGAACTTGAGCCCAGAATTAACATCCAATTCAAAAATATATAATATCGGAGCAGTTTTAACATCAACTCAGAATATAGACTACTTCTTGCAAGTATGGCATCATTTGTTTTAAAACTATTCAGTTATTCAGTATATCATAGTTTAAAACATTATATTAATTAATATTCACTACATATTTCATTTCAATTGTAAAATTTTTGCATTTTTATCATTTAAGTTGAGAATAATGAATAATTAATAGACAAATGTTTAACTATGATAATCAACAAATATTTCAGGCCATCGATGATTTAAATTACGATACAGACATCGTTAGCACCGGTATTACATTCCGTGGGTTTACTGTTTCGAAGGATTCAAATCCCATTAAGAATACACTAAATGTTTGCGAAAAACTCTTCTCCTCCGAGGTATTTGTCATAAAATTGCAATTAATTACAAGAACTTTCAGTTTAATAAAAAATTGTTATTTGGGCCAAAGGTGTACGGACTGGTCGTGGAGGACGCCTCGCCATCGGATTCAATCATATATACGACAACATTTCATAACATCCCGACGATCGGCATTTCCAGTCGCGAGGCCTTACTATCAGACAAAAGTATTTACACGACTTATGGCCGAACTGTGGCCTCGTATGCAAATCAGGCGGACGTTTGGGTGGAGATTTTGGACCACTTTAACTTCAATTGTGTTGTTTTCATTCACAGCAATGATATCAACGGAAGACGCGTTCAAAAGAGGTTTGAAGTGTTGGCCGACGCCTCCAATATCAAAGTGGAGACAGTCATTGAATACGAGCCCTCTTTCCCGGATATCTCTAAGCCTTTGGAGGAAACAAAGTTGAGCTCTACTTGTCGTGTGTTTATAGTGTACACCGATTATGAAGACTCTGCGGCCATATTCCAGCAGATCATTCACCTCAATATGTTTGACGCCGGATATGTTTGGATTGTCTCAGAACAGGCTCTTATGGCTAAGAATAGGCCGACCGGACTCTTGTCCGTCAAGTTGCAAAATGTTGACAACACTGAGGGACACATCAGAGACAGTGTTTTCATATTGGGATCCGCTATAAAAGACATGTATTTCAAGAACAATATTACAAAACCTCCGTCAGATTGCAGAGATTTAGGTCGAAACAAATGGGAAAGCGGTTTAAGACTATTTGAATATATTAAGAAACAGAGTCTATCGCCGGGAAAGACAGGTCACGTGGCTTTCGATGAGAGGGCCGACCGAATCGATTCAGAGTATGAGATCATTAATGTTAATAACAATCAAATGAATGAAGTGGTCGGACAATACCACTACTCTCACAGCACATCAAAAATGATCTTAACTTTAAATGAGAGTAAAATAGTTTGGTCTGAAAACAGTCCGACCAAACCATTTGGTTACGAAGTGCCCAACCATTTCAGAGTGGCCACAATTAATGAGAAGCCATTTGTTTGGGTCAGTCCTGCCGATGTTGACGGCTATTGTCCGCCGCGACAGATCCCATGCCCTCTCTTCAACTCGACGACCGGAACGGAACATAAATTCTGTTGCGAAGGCTATTGCATGGATTTGCTGAAGACATTAGCTTTTCAGTTGAATTTCACGTATTCTTTACATCAGGTGGAGGACGGACTGTACGGCGGCTTCAGTTTTGTTAACAATTCTCAGCGCAAAGTGTGGACGGGTTTAGGTATAGGCTCTTACAGGACATACTCATGAGTAGCGGTAAACATAACTAACAATTAATTTCTACCCAAATAGTAGGCGAACTCTATTACAACAGAGCGGATATGGTTGTGGCGCCCCTCACCATAAACCCCGAGCGATCTCTGGCCATAGAATTTACAAAACCATTCAAATATCAGGGAATAACTATTCTGCAAAAGAAACAATCGATTCATAGACTCCGTCACCCGTTGGCCTCATTTCTGCAGCCCTTCCGCAACGGTTTATGGGTGTCTGTGTTTGTGTCCGTACATGTGGTGGCGCTGGCCCTCTATCTCCTCGACAGATTCAGTCCATTCGGAAGATATAAACTCCCGAACTGTGACGCCACTGAAGAGGATGCGCTCAACCTGTCGAGTGCCATATGGTTCGCGTGGGGAGTCCTTCTCAATAGCGGTATAGGAGAGGGAACTCCACGAAGTTTTAGCGGTCGAGTGTTGGGTATGGTTTGGGCGGGTTTTGCGATGATTGTGGTCGCCTCCTATACGGCTAATTTGGCCGCTTTCCTAGTGTTAGACCGACCGGAGACACCCCTCACAGGCATTAATGACCCGAGACTTAGGAATCCCAACCCAGACTTCAATTACTCGACAGTGAAAGACAGTTCAGTTGACATGTATTTCCGACGACAAGTGGAACTGACGAATATGTATAGAAGAATGAGGACTATGTATGAGAACGCAGAGGACGCCATCGCAGCCGTGCGATCAAGTATTGTCCAACTCGTGGATCAATCACTTCCACAAAACATTAACCCACTTATCTTTGCAGACGAATTGAGTGCATTTATATGGGATTCGGCGCGACTGGACTTCGAAGCGGCCAAAGACTGTGAGTTAAGCACATCCGGAGAGCTGTTCGGGCGCTCGGGTTATGCGATAGGACTGACAAAAGGGAACAGTTTTTGGACCAAAAAAGTGACTCTCGCTCTGTTGGGAATGCATGAAATCGGTTATATGGAAGAGTTGGACAACAAATGGATTTTTCTGGACGAACAGATCTGTGAGGAGAGGAGTGAGAACTTTCCGGCCACTCTTGGGCTCAAGAATATGGCCGGAGTTTTCATATTAGTCGGAATCGGAATATTCGCCGGAATCGGACTCATTATGTTTGAAATCGTCTACAAAAAGCGGTCGACATCTAAACAAAAGCGCATAGAATTGGCCCGAAATGCTGTCGACAAGTGGAAGGAAGTGATTGAGGTATGACTACCTGTCCATTAGTAAACCATTTGTAGTAATTTGGATATAATTTGTTAATTAGAGCAGAAAAACACTGATTGAGAATCTAAATCAAAGTGCAAAACAACGTCTCTTCCAAAAGCGTAAACACAGATATAATCAAAGTTTAAAACACGACGAGACATACGACGAGACATACTTCGAGACCCCTTTCGACACAACGCCCTATACTGTGGAGAAGGGTCTGAATGCCATTAAAGGGGATTTGAGTGATAAATCTCAAGAGATTCGGCCGAGACTTAGGAGAGAGGGTTCGTTAGGCAGTGAATCAGAACTGAATGTCTCGCAAATTGATTTGCAATTTCCCAAAATTACTGGTAATACCAAGTCTTCATTCAAATCATCTAAATCTCGGACTCAGATTCCCAGCGCAACCACTAATTACTTAAGTCTAGTCTAAATGCTATGAGAAGGGGGTTCAAGAATAACAAATATTTTATGATTAAGCAATAATTATTATTAAAATGCATTTATATATAAGTTTTTGAAATTTACCGTACAAATGATTTGTTGGATAATCATTACATAAGTATATAAACCAAGAGTTTGCAGTTTTCAAACAAATGAAATTAGTGCTAAATCTATTGATTTTTTAAAACTTTAAATTTTATGCAATTTTTACAATTACTATATTATGGTTATAGATTATATTCTATTATAAATTAAGAGTTATAAATAATATACAAACAATTGTAATAAAAATGAATAAAGACTTAAATCAATGAATAATTTAATCAGTATTCAAATGAAGTGCTTTCTTAACCTTTACGTGACATAACTCTACATCAGCGCCGATAGATTGAAGAAAACTAAGCCATAAAAGCTGTTTATTTGATGGTTTATCACTTGGACCCTTCACTTCAACCGCTTTTATTTGTTTAGTAGATGTGTTCCAAACCAATAGATCCGGAAAACCACTTCTTGTGTGTCGGAAGTCTTTAATAAGTCGTTCGCAAATGTCTGTTATAATCGACGGTCCAAAACAGGTACAACCGCTTTTATTTGTTTAGTAGATGTGTTCCAAACCAATAGATCCGGAAAACCACTTCTTGTGTGTCGGAAGTCTTTAATAAGTCGTTCGCAAATGTCTGTTATAATCGACGGTCCAAAACAGGTCGCGATTTCCTTATTTATAAATCAATTATAATTAATTTATACAAAACAAATGATTAAACATTTAATTACTTTAATTTGATTTATATCTGCATTTTCCCAATTGAGTAGAGAAACGGTACCGAAGTTTGAATTCCAAGAGTTCTCTAATATATTATTCATTTGGATTTGAGTCATATTTTTTAAAGTATTCAAAAGTGAAATGATTTGTGATTTGCGGCGAACGAAGAATTGGTCGCAATTGAAGTCCAACGGACAGCGTTGGTATTGAAAGCGAAAGCCATCGCAAACATCAAACCCGTCGCTCATGTATATAATGTCCCAAAACAAGAGCACAAGTATTTGGTGGTAGACGCGACCCTCTGTGTGCACACCATCTGTAAAGCCATTATTTTTGTAATGATTTATACAACCGCTTTTATTTGTTTAGTAGATGTGTTCCAAACCAATAGATCCGGAAAACCACTTCTTGTGTGTCGGAAGTCTTTAATAAGTCGTTCGCAAATGTCTGTTATAATCGACGGTCCAAAACAGGTGGCGATTTCCTTATTTATAAATCAATTATAATTAATTTCTACAAAACAAATGATTAAACATTGAATTACTTTAATTTGATTGATATCTGCATTTTGCCAATTGAGTAGAGAAACGGTACCGAAGTTTGAATTCCAAGAGTTCTCTAATATATTATTCATTTGGATTTGAGTGATATTTTTTAAAGTATTCAAAAGTGAAATGATTTGCGATTTGCGGCGAACGAAGAATTGGTCGCAATTGAAGTCCAACGGATAGCGTTGGTATTGAAAGCGAAAGGCATCGCAAACATCAAACCCGTCGCTCATGTATATAATGTCCCAAAACAAGAGCACAAGTATTTGGTGGTAGACGCGACCCTCTGTGTGCACACCATCTGTAAAGCCATTATTTTTGTAATGATTTATAACAATGTCTTCGACACTCATGACAGTCACGTCCCCATTAGGATCAGTAGTTTTAAAGTAATTTTTTCTATCATTTTTATCATTTGGACATTTTATAGATTCAGCGAATATAGTGTTTTCTGAGAATTTCATGCTTTCGTATTCAACGTCTACTAAAACATTATATTTGACTGATTTTTGCAGTTTTCGCTGACGTTTATACAAAGCTAATCGATGGCCCGTTCGCACAAAACTGTCATTTAAACCCTTTTCTATCACTACTATCGCAGATTCAGTGTCTTTCAAGTGTTTATCCAAATCAAGAGCCAGTCTTTCAAACCAATAGCCTCTTCGGTCGCAGCAATAAATCATTTGATTTAAGAGAATCTCTTTTAATATGTAAACGGCTTTCACGTAATTCTTCTTCTGTTCCAAAACAGAGACACAATGAGAGAGACACCGGATGTATGACTGGCCGCCAGTATATGAACGCAAAAATGTTGGTAAGAGAGCATCGCATTGATCTTCTTTGTCTTTAATCACATCCATATATATCTGTTCCGCTCTTACCATCAAACTGTCCACCACTTCATCCAAATTCCTCTTTTCAATTGCCGACAAGATTTCAATTTCCAATTTAAAGGCTTCGCTGTAACGGAGTCTTTAATCACATCCATATATATCTGTTCCGCTCTTACCATCAAACTGTCCACCACTTCATCGAAATTCCTCTTTTCAATTGCCGACAAGATTTCAATTTCCAATTTAAAGGCTTCGCTGTAACGGACCAATTGGTCACGAGTTTTATAAATCACTTCATGTCTATTGATTGAATATTTAGTGTACACTTCTTGTCCGCTTTCGGCTTTCATTTGTTTGAAACTAAACAACAATATATGAATCAATAGTAACTGAATGTACTGTAAGTACACTAAAGCTTACAATTCGTAATTGAAATGAGTGTTCAATTCCTCTTCATTGATGTCCGGCTGACAGTAAAGCAAAAACATTCTCTCAAACGGTTCGCAAAGACTTTCATTCACTTTAAAGCACTTGTCTCTCAAAACAGATCTAATTCTGTGATATTCATAGCAATGGTATTGAGTTGATTGTCACCAATAATGTGAAAGGAAAGCAAACATACGATTTAAGAAGTGCCTGGCTCACTGCATCCGATTGGGTATCACTTTTGATGACTGATCGACACGTATTGATATACTTGAGAATAGCGGGTATTATATTCCTCTTAGTGTTCAAACCATTCATATTGAGACCATTCAATGAACGGCCGATTTTCTTGATCTCCATTGTGTCCAATATATCCATCGCTTCCTTCAGATTTGTTAATTGAATCTCTGTTTCAATTGAAGACAAACTTTTGAAGAAACAAATTACAAACAAATCATTGATTAGATTGCAAACCATTGAAGAGGAAGTTATTGTCGACCAGTTCTCTGATGATTGGATGCAAATTATCTGCAATTTCTGGGTATTTGATACCACTCTTGCGGATCCAATGCTTTTTTCGCATAAAAAGTCTCATTAATAACATTTGTGCCAAACCTTCAACAAATCAAATCATAGATTACGTGAACGTAATGTCAGACCAATTAAGTGATAATCACCTGAAAGACAAGTGAATGATTGGATGACATTCATGTCATTGGCATCAAACAGATGGGAGAAGTCTTTGTCACTCAACACAAAGTCAATCATCTGTCGGAAGTTGTGGTAAACATAGGATCCCTTCATATAATTGTCTTCACATGTGGTGATGTCCTCCGATGAGTCAGTCGTGTGTTTGTCATCGACAGTGAAATCAATTTCCAAGAAGTGGTTCAAATCAATGAACTCTTCGTTGGACACGTCTCTCAACACATCCAATGCATTAGACTTGTGTCCACTTCCGCCGACTGTCTCCGAGTGGTTCTCATTGTGCGCACAGACATCGTCGTCGTCGATGACTATGGGATCCGATTTGAACGACTTGTTCCCACTTTTGTTGAAATAGTCTAAAATAGACTTTTGTTTGCGTTTATTGTCGTTATTACCACTCATTATGACGGCGACTATCACTACGACTATCACTACGATTGGCGTCAATGTCTTAATTCATACACAAGTCATACAAATGCATTCAAATTCATTCATAAATGAGTCTTAAATCACATGGAAATGAAACACTAGTTTTGCGCCAAAACTACAACAAAACAAATCAAATGTCATTCACATATATAGTGACCATATTTTTGACACAAACCCTCCATTCATGTTGTTTGCGAATTTAATGACTAGGTTAATTATGTACATTAATTATATGCCATGGCATTCAATTCAATTAACACCAATCAATCATTTAAGCCCCAAAACATGCAATATTTAGGTTAGTTATGTAGTATAAGTGAGTGAATTAATTTAGTATTAATCCTATTGGTGACCATAAAACATTTGATTTTATGATAAGATAAATGAGTTAGTCTAATTTGTAGTTGTTAACAGTTAAACTTAATTATATTTTAAATAAACTATTTGACAGTGCAGTATAATTAAATTTAGATTAATTAAATTACTTTTATAAATGATTATATAAATAGTTTACAAATATTATATATGATATAAACCATATTCCATGAATTAAATATAAAGTTGTATTTTAATATATCATATATCATAACATTGCATTAATTCGAACAAATGAAACACATATTGATCCAGTGACACTTACAATTGTTTTTATTAATATTTATAAAAATAATTGTTCATATTTATTGCACAAGAGTTATGAAAATTTAAAGATTTAATAAAAATTATAAATATTTATACTATTAATGTTATCATCTCTAATCAAAATATAATTATTGTATTAATAATATGTATAAATGTATTGATTTAAATTTAATTATTTAATTAATTATGACAAACATTTAATTTTTGTTGAATATTCAAACGATGCACTCATTATTTCATAATCTTAAACTCAATACTGCAATATTAAATCCTAATTTATACTTACAACTTACAAGTTAGTATTTGATACTTTTATTAAATTCTTACCTTTAATATAAAATCTATTTGTAATAAAATTAATTATTTAATAGTTTGAATTGAAATAAAGTTAAAAATTGTAGAGATTTGATGCAATAGTAGTGTGATGTAAGACATGATAAGACATCCAACGGATCCGTCACTTGTGTTTCCCTCTCGGTTCAGACCAAACCATCCTTTTATCGATTCATTTCTTATTTATTTATCTCTCGTCTAAATGTTTATTATTCTTTCATTTCCTAACATTTTCTCATTTATTTCAATTTTATTTTCTATTTAAATCACATTAGTATCTAAAATAAAAATGAAAATAACGTGGATACTTTTTATTTTAATTGTGAGTTATATTTTTATCTTTTCATTCACTAAATCATCAAATGTTGGAAACGATTATGTGATTAAAGTGAATGCATATAATTTCAATGAATACGTATACAACCAAAGGACCATTACTTTAGTCAACTTTTATCTCAATTGGTGTCCGCATTGCATAGCATTCTCAAGCATTTGGAGGCAATTTTCCGAAGATATCAATGCATGGAAATCAGTGGTAAGAGTGGCAGCCTTTGATTGCGGCGCCGATGCCATCAATGGACAGCTATGTTCAAGACATGGCATCACTCGCTTCCCCCGCAACCGTGTATTTCCTATGAATTCACAAAACCATGATTTGGGACAACATTTTGAATCACCAGAATATGTGGTATCTCTTCGGACACACCTTATTGATTGGATCCTCAAATCAGTTCAAAGTTCTGACTTGAATCTCAACTTATTTCCAATTTCTATCGCATCTAAAGAGGAACTCTTCAATGCATTTCCCATTCAGTTAGAAAAACCTAACCTAATATTTCTGGAGAAATATCCGACACATCTTGGAGTTGAGGTCTTGTAATGTTTCAAACATATCATTTGAACTGAAGTTTAATTAAATTTAAATTCATTACTTTTATGTTTAAAATTTACAGATAGTTTTGGACTTTTCTTCGTATAGAGAATATATTAATATAATCCGAGTCTATGACAGATCCGGCGGTTTAGCGGATCAACTCTTCCCCCATTCACTACGTCTTCCGGCACTCATTCAGATGCATAGAAACCAATCCTTTGAATTGATTGCCAGGTATTCACTATTTCCCATTATATTCTTAACTGTTTTTGTATTTTATTGTATATAATGTTTTATCAAACTTAGTGCTCATTCAGACAATGAACAGCTACTTCGTCAAGCATTTGGAGATAAGATTAAAAGTAATTTAAATATTGATACAAATGATAACATAATTATTACGGATGACGTAAAAATGGTCAATAAGTCTGTGACCCCACGGACTCCTCTACCCTTAAGTCTGGCCGATCTCTACAATACTCTCCGATACTCTCTTCACAAAGAAGTGACTCGTTTTCAGACATTGAATTCAACGCAAGTCTCAGTTCTTAAGAAATATTTTTCTGTTGTCTATAAATACTTTCCGTTTGATAACGAGAATGTTCGCCGATTTTTCAAACGAATGAAACATTGGTTCGCAAACAAAACCAAAGAAATAAAAATTGATAATTTCAAGGCAGCCATGAAAATAAGTGACGGATATTTGCCACCAATCGTTCAATGGAGACATTGTAGTGCAAGTAAATCCCATTTTCGTGGCTATCCGTGCGGTTTGTGGTCTATGTTTCACGTGATGACAGTCAAAGAATATTCTATGAATTCCACTCATAATAGTCACGAAGTGTTGGATCTAATGCGAGACTTTGTGATCCACTTCTTTTCGTGCGAACACTGCGCCAAACATTTCGAAAAGACTTCCAGAAGATTGAGTTCTGTCTTAACCACTGCCGAGAGCTCTGTTCTATGGCTTTGGAGAGTTCATAATCAGGTGAACCATAGGACTAAAGGCAGTGAAAGCGAAGACCCTTTCTTTCCCAAAATACAATACCCTTCCCATCAAATGTGTAGTCAATGCTATCAACAAAACAATGAGTTCAATGAAACCAATGTTTTAGATTTCCTGCACAAAACTTATAGCCAAAAATTCTTAACTAAAAGCGCCGACTATTTTGCGGAACAAAAAATTCTGAATAAGAATTCTGTCAACTTATTAGCCGTTAATCCTTTCGTTTTTAGTTTACTTTTTGCTATTATTTTAAACAATTTATAAGTTCATTGCCATATATTCAGGATACAGTCCACGAGTAAGAATAACAGTATATTCAATACTATTTATTATAATTTATTTGTAATTTATATTTTGTATCTTTTCTTGTTTTTATTTATTTGCTAATTTAAAATGAAAGTGATTTGACAAAACAAAAAAATTATGTTAAAAAATACATTTAATGTTGATTTCATGCACTGATATCATTGGATTAAGTAAAGCATAGAATTGCAATTTAAATGAGCTTCCAGTTATACTCAATACTGAATGTTGATAAATTATCCTTTTTAGTATTACAATTTGTTAAAACGCCCTATATTTATATTATTTTGTGAATATATCTCATGAATATTCTGTAAAAAGGTAAAAACAAAATCTGAATCAATTTAAAATATCCTATCAAATCTAATTATTGAGAATATGTTTTAAGTTTTCCTTTTGATTTCATATTCAAATAAGAAGTTTTCAATTTATTTATTTACAATGTTGTCAATGTTTCCCTATTTGAGAATTAACTGATCAGTATAAAACACCACTTGTGAAAATGTTAGGTATTTTTGAATGTGATTTAAATCAGTATTATAATGCAATAAAGATAGTCTTTGATAAATAGTTAATATCATCTCAAAATGTTTATTAAAATAATAGCATAATAGTATTTAATTAATTTAAAAATTATAGGTGATATGCACAATATTCTTTGTAACTCCACGTTGACTCAAATTCTTAATTAACTCAAAGTAATTTAAATATTTTACAAATTTGTTAAATAAATAATTCTCCCAAAATATATCTAATTTAAAATTTGAATTATAAATTAATCAATTTACTTATCTTAATATTAAGAAGAATTAATTAGCATACATATAAGTAATTGAAATGATTAATAATGCACTATTGTTTAAGTAAGTTAAAATAAACAACGATTATTAATTAATTTTTGCAAAAATAAATATAACTTCCTTATGGGTGCTTAAACCGTATTATAATTTGCAAATTAGCTAAGTTGTCCAAAAACTTGTCACTTTCATTTCATTTTTATCTCGTTTGATAGAAAGGATTTTTAATTACTGATATTATCTAATAGTTTTTAGTTTTATCTAAATTCTCCAAAACATTAAGGTAATTGTTATGATACACTGCTAAATATTTGAATAATATGTTAATCTGAATAAAAAAATTATTGTTTCTAAAAATGTTGCAAGAATTTATAATTCTATTAAGAAAAATTTAGATAATTTTTAGATTATAACCAAATATTCTATAATTTGTTAAATTATTTAGAATATACTTTTTCAATTCAATATAGCATATTTATAGTTTTAATATTTAATATGTCTACACAAAACCTATTTATAATTCACACCATATGAATTTATTTATTTAAATAAATTTATTAATGTTAAGATATTAAAACATATTTTACTGGTTTGTTGATAGAGGCAATAAATAAATTATAAAATAAATGTATATTTTGAATTGTGTTTCATTTAGTATAACTTATGAATTTGTATTATGAAAATATTTACCAAAGTTTACAATTGATCACATTTTGTTTTGATAAAGTTTTGAAATAAAAACTTTCATCAGTTGTTTGATAAGTTTCCATGACTTCAGTTTGCATTTGAGTTGACGTTTAAGTTGGGATGAAATTCAGACAAGAATTGGCAAAGAATTAGTAGAGAATTGGCAGACATTCACATTTGGTTACATTATCGCATAACCAGAGCTCACTTCACCATCACTTCACGACTTTTGTAATCAATGAATGGAGTCTTTTCAACATTTGGGATAAGTTTTGACAACTATTGAGCGTTCAGTTTAACACTCAATAGTAAATGAGTTTCAACTTAATTATGAATTGAATATTTGATCATTTTTCTATCATCTAATGGTAAGCTTAGTTTGCAATTGTTTATTATTACATTACAATTGAATCATCAAGCGCATTAAAACATAAAAATATAAAAATAAAACTTATATGTTATTCAAATGTTGGCATGGATTTCATGTCTTATAATTAGTACTTAACTTAATGTTCATAAATTTTAAATTTTATAAAAATTTCTTCACATTTGTAATTACCATGTTTTGTAAAGTTTCATACAATTATTGTTTTAATTTACTTTAATTTATTATTTCCAAATCCAGATTAATTAATTGTTTAATTTTTTGTATTCATAGTCCAATTGTTAGCTAATAAGTGAATACAGTATATTCACAAATTATATATACAGTATATATACAATATATACAGTATATTCAGGAATTCATTTGAAAAACTACAGTGTATTTTATAATTATTTACTTTGTGCATACAATTCTATACATTTAATTTTATTTATTTATTCTAACAAAATATTCCACTTTTGAATATTTCAACGATTACTCGTTTATAAACACAATAAATATGTAATTATTTAAAAATTGTTTGCAAATATTTTTATTTTGCTCGAAACTTTCAAAACTTGAAATGCTGTGAAATGTGGTATTTATCTAAAATCTACTCAATTCTCGCGATCTCTGTGTGAAAGCAAATAAATTTTCATTTACTAAAAATAATCGACTCGTTTGAGTCGGCCGTCATTTGCGTGGTATGTCTCGTATGTCTCGACTCGAGTGTTGGGTTAAGAGAGGCTTCAAGAAGATATCGTTTATATAAATCTTATGTTTGCTCTTCTTTTTCAACTCAATCCCAATGAGAGTCGAGATTCCCTATGCCTTTGCTTACCTAACCATTTGATTCACATATAATTCATTTTTCAATTTTCAATCCAAACGACTGGATAACTACCAAAATATGTGTTTTACTACTTCTTTAATTCCTTAAAATATTTCTCTAATCCCAGAATCAAGTGATTCCTGTTTTAAATGAATGTATTTTTAACCATTCGTTTCATCCATTTTGTGTACAAATAACTAACTTAGGGGTAGAGTATGTGTTCACTAATTAATTGTATGCTTTAAACTGAAAACATACTAATTATTGTCACTCTCATTAAATGTCACTTTTCTTTTAAAAATTGATTTTTTAAACGAAACATCTTTTCTCTCATTTGTGTAAAACATATCTAAATCTTTATTTTGACACAATTTTTCTTAAACACCATTAATATTTCATTAAAGTGTACAAGATATCCCTTGAAAACCATTTTGCAATTTAAAATAACACTCTCTCAGAGAATACTCTCAAATGAAATTATCATTTGTTTTAGTTTTTATTCATTTCTATAATTAGAGGCCTCTATAACGAAAAAATGTCTAAAAATAGAAAATTATATATCATTTCAATTCTTATTCACAATATTTTCTCTCAATTCTTCAAAATACTGTTTGTTTTATAAAACGTTTATTTGAGTAATATTTCTTAATTACCGGTAATAAATAATTATTTAACTTAAATTAAATTCTGCATTTAATTAATGAAAACTTAAAATATTTAAGATATACTGTATATTTTGTAAAATTATCTAAATTGACATTTAAAAAATAATCAGATATTCTAAAAATATTTTCCAATTACATAACAATCGATTGACTGATGAGTTAAATGCAATTGTGTTTCAGTGTATGAAATGAAGTAACGAAGTGTTGATCTTATGTTGGAATTGAGGCCAAAATGATCTAAAAAATGAATGCCAACAGACAGAGCAGTATTCATAAAATCCGAGAAATCAAATTGGAGGCACTTTATATCGATAGGGATTACGATGTGTTGAAAGAGATCGGTTCCGGTGATTATGGGAAAGTCATATTAGCCGTTCATAGAGGCACCAGTTCTGAGGTGAGTGTCTGCCACCAGTGAAAACTTGTTTCCCAATATCATCATATCATTATATCATTTACTCGATCTTAAGGTGGCGTTAAAAGCCGTGCCAAAGGCCACGACAACTATCAAAGACTTTTTGATGGAATTTCATTACAGCTATTTCCTATCCCCTCATAAAAACATTTCAGACACATATGATGTGGCCTTCGAGACCTCCGAACACTACTATTTTGCTCAAGAAATGGCACCGTTTGGTGATCTCTGGCAGGTCTGCAACCTTTCAACCAATTCTATAATTGAGAGCAAACTTTAGATTCAACTCTTTATTTGTAACACAATTTATAACTTTTTCAAACATATTCACCACAACTGACAGTCAGTCGAGAGAACAAACGGCGTCGGACTCAATGAACGCGACGTGAAAATTGGTATTCATTTGCATTTACATTGAATTGTCAATAGTTTCGACCATTTCTTATAAATGGCTTCAATTTGTGTGTTAGTTGTCGAACAGATTTGTTCTGCACTGGAGTTCATGCACGACAAGGAATTGGTTCACCGGGACGTCCGGTAATAGTGGTCGCATACACTTTCATTCATTCATTCAAATATACAATTATTTTCACACAATATAACATCAATTTTCATTTCTTATATAACTAGTGCTGAAAATATCTTAATATACTCTCCAAATCTAACAAAAGTCAAATTAACTGATTTTGGTTTAACACGAAAAGTAGGCACTTTAGGTAAGGCATGAAGACATGAGTGCTAAATGTTGACAATTATTCACTTATTGTTCAAATGATTGATACGATTAGTGAAGAAGAGGGTGAAGTCATTGCCGTCGTGTCCGCCGGAAGTGTGGGAAGCGGTGCTGTTAGAGGGCTATAACATACAGATCGGGAGCGATGTGTGGCAGTTGGCAATGATGGTCTACGTGTGTCTCACCACTCGCTTTCCATGGGATAAGGCAGACATAACTGATCCGAAATTCACCGAATTTGTTGAGTGGCAGAAACGCAAGACTACCCGAACTCCCAAAGAGTTCAGAGTATTCTCTCCACGACTTCTGCGGCTTATGAGACGACTGATGGAGTTGAAGCCAATGAAACGCTATCCGGTCACTGAAGTGAACAAATATCTGAGGGATCGATGGCTCGTCCATAAGTCTCAACGCGCCTCATCAGTGCACTCACATGTCTGTCCTATTGTTGTCAAAGTAATACTCTATTCATAATAGAATTTATATGAAAATTAGGGCGATTTCAATG
>CAJPVJ010000681.1:0-21516 GCA_905397405.1 Oppiella nova
ATTTAACGAATGCATTCATTTAAAAGCATTCAACAGATGAGTTCGGAATGAATGGAAAATTTCCAGAAAAGTATATCCAGGCAACCAAACCACAGAATCCATTCAATTATATTTTTTTTGGTTATGCGATCTTCACATTATCTATTCATTTGACAATTATCCAAAATATTAATTAATAGCAAATTTTATTTTTAAAGTATTAAAACTTAAAAAATTAATATAATAAATTACTCACAAATTCATGACTTTTAAATTAAATATTTGATATAATTTCGTGTATATAGTCTGCCGGTGCTATTCAGTGAGCAAACTCCAAGTTGTTTACTGTATATGAATTAAATCAATATATACTTTACTGTACATCATTGTAAAATATACAGTGAAATCTGTTTTTCAAAGTCATTCACTTATAAAGTTCTAATTTTTTATTTATTATATTTTTATGACAATAGTATCGTAAATGTTTTATAACCAACACAGTTTATAAAGGAAATTTACCATGCACTACTATAAATTCATATAATATACAACATATAACATATTATGTGTTTTATATTTCAAAAATATTATTCGTATATGGCACATAAAAATTATCATTTATAAATTTTATACATAATGACAACTATTAATAAAAACAAAATTTTTATTAAAATAATCGCTTAAATGTCATAACATTATTACAACAGTTGTATTAACAAGCCGCTTAATAGTGTTATTCAAACAAATAAATATTATTAAAATTTTAATATAACATTAGCTGAAATTTAAAGTTAGTTTATGTTCAGAAATCAATAACTTTATTGGATGAGTTCAAAGGTTTGTTATAGTGTTTGTGCATGGTATTCTGTATAATGTGCTCAAACGTACATCTTATTAAATCATTTATATCAATATAAGCAAAATTATTGCAAATTAGATAAACATTAAAATAAATGCAAATACAGTATATTCAGCGTATCATTAGATTATTTCAATGTAATGATATATGCAGTTTTAAAACTAACAGTTTAATAGTGATAGATATATCGTATATCATAACTGTATTGTCCATCATATTTTGTGCAATATTTACAAAATAATATTTACCTGTTATGTTATGAACTTTTATATAAATACATTTCTATACAAATAATAAATGATAGAATTAAACAAAACAAACAAAACTGTTATTTAATATGTGCTGAAAGTTATAGCAAACAAATTAGATATTGTATTACAATAACAACAGAATATTCTGAACACTATTCTGTTGACCGCAGTATTCACTGAATGTATGGTTAATGTGGACGTAATTGTCGTACGAGTGAGTCGTGCAGTGAAGTGTGAATTGCATTGAATTTGTTTCACAACAACATTTGGCTAAAGACTTCGTGTCCATCGGATCCCAAGTGATGACTATCACAGATGACGTCCAACTGCCCACATATGAAGAGCTTGATGTGCAGGAGATAAACGTGTCGCAGCCGGTGCTCAAGGCATCGGCCATGCATTTCGGCAAATACTGCGACCAGATATCAAAGGTTTGCTGACATTGGATCAGCTGTTGGTGATAATGACTGCTAACCATTGGTGTGATTGTGATAGGAATTCATGTTATGTCGCATCGAGGAGAGAGATCCGCGCAAATGTCTGTCGGAGGGGAAGGCTGTGACGGCGTGTGGACTCGACTTCTACCGTCAGGTGAAGAAGAACTGTCGCAACGAATTGGAGAAGTTATCCAAATGTATGGAATGGACTGATTATGACCTCAAGTTCTGGTAGTAAGTGATCGCGAGGACCACTTCATGAGCCCATGATATCACTAATTGTCTTGTATTTGCCGATCAGTTGTCGCAAAGAGCAGGGACTGTACGACCAGTGCATGACTGAGAAGATGGGTCTCGAGAGACCGCCGTTGGGGTACTTCACGCAAAACTGAAAGTAACGGTAATTAATTGATTGCAACAGTATTTCGACGACACGTTTCCCACGACTAAAGAGCAGAAGGCGTTTGAGAGGAATCTGTTCAATAAGACCCATAGAGCTAATGCTGAGATCATTATGTTGGACGGACTCACGTGTGTCTACCGGAGCTCTGTTGACCTCTACTTCTACGTGATGGGCAGTTCCAATGAGAACGGGGTCAGTCTATCAAACTTTTAAGCCCATAAATGCATTGAACATAATTTCAATGAATAATGAATTGCTTGTAAATGATAGCTAATATTGGCGTCAGTTATGAACTGTTTATTTGAGTCGATATCTCATATACTGAAGAAGAATGTGGAGAAACGCAATCTCTTGGATAACTTGGATATTGTTATACTAGCTTTGGATGAGATATGCGACGGAGGGTACGACTAATTGTTGTGATTAGTGCTCAATGCACTCGTAATCTAATTGTTTGTTTGCTATAGGATTATACTGGAGTCGGATCCCGTTGCTGTGGTACAGCGCGTAGCCTTAAAACCCGATGACATCCCATTAGGCGAGCAAACGGTAGCCCAAGTGCTGCAGTCGGCGAGAGAGCAGCTCAAGTGGTCTCTCTTACGATGAATTCATTGAAACCATAGAAACATTTTTGAAAATATTATGTAATTTATTACTGTTTTGATTAAATAAGTCATTTATTTCTATATTAAGCACTCATTGTTCTTTAATATACTGTAATTCATTTGTCGGTAATTATGTTTCACTAAAATATAAATCAAATACAATATAAACTTAAGAAATAGATATTTTTAACGATTTGTACTTTGACTCCCATTTGAGTGTTTGAAGCGACGGTTTTTGATTTGATAACTTAGTTTTAACTGTGGATTGCTTTGTTCACGCTATCAATCAATTATATGATTGCATACCTGCGCTCAATAGGTCTTATGTTGAGAGACTGATGAGAAATTGATTGTTTGGTGGATTTGTAATTAACTGATTGTGTTTGTGGTTGTATTTCATGTTTTCAAATGCTCTCAAATGTTCGTGTTTTTGATTAATAATTTGTTGAAATTGAGAACATTTTAAGCTTTGGTTTTGTTATCTCATATTTGAACAAATAATTGCTTTTCTGTTCATCGAAAGCAACATATTTTGGAATTCAGGTAATTATAGACTTAAATTTAACTCTAATTACAGTACTGTATATATTCTCATAAACTTATCAATTATTTAATTTATTATAATTATAATTATTTAAAACTTAAAGTAATCAAGTAAAGTACATATCTATTTATGTTTAATTGTCTGTCAAATTATTTTTAATACAGGAAATTATTTTATCTTGAATATTTGTATTTATTATACTATATACTGTATTGTACTTATTGTATGAATATTACACATTATCTCGTACTATATCTAAACTATTTCGTATCTAATCATTGATAACAATGATCGTAAAGTAACTTTTTGTTGAAAACAGTGATTAGATGTTAGTAAATTATTTTCCACAAAATTTATTAAATATTTATTAAACACATTGTAAGTGGAATATTTTGTAATTATAAATCTTATATAAGTTAGACTTAACTTGTATAGTATCCTAGAAAACATAATATATTATTATAACTTCTAACAATTTAAATTCTATATTAAAATTACTATAAATAAAATAATACAATATTTAATTTAATTTAGTACTTAATCATAATAGACTCTAAATAGAGTTGTAAAGTAAATATGAATTAAATATAATAATTTCTATACATTTAAGGCATCATTAGCATTTTGTCAAAATAGTTATATTTGTTTAAAATATTAAATTAGAATAATAAATTGTTTATTATTCCTATAAACTTTTAATCTAATTTACCTAAAGTTGATGACAAATGTAACATTTGGTACTAATTTACTCAGTACAAGTTATTAGATGCATATCATAACGTAATAAAGTATACGAAATTATGGACATCCTCTAGAAAAATAAATTTTTAGTAATAATTAAATGAAATATGTTTTTAAGAATGGTACTATTCATATTTTAAAATTTTGTAGCAAACAATAATTATTATTATCAGCTAAATAATTAGCAAAACTCTTAAATAAGTAATACTACTGTATTGTGTTTAATTATTTCATTATATAGTCTAATTTTTGCATGACATACAGACTATATTTTACAAAATTAGTTTTCTTTAAAAAACATCTAGATTATTATAATAAATAAAACCAGTTGCATTCATTAATTACCGTAATTATAAATATTTTATAGAATTTATCATTGTATTAGTTAAAAGTGCAATAACTTTATAGATTCAAAAACTTATTGTCAGGTGATTTCAAATGTGCTTTAATTATTTTCATCAATGGCCTTTAAAGGTCTCATGTGAATCCCAGAATTTAAAACCATTAACAATTTCATATTAATTATATCTATATTACAAGACATGAAATTCATTACATGAATCATAAGGTGCACGAAATTAGTTTTATTATTCTATAATTTGTACATTAGATTAGTACAGTACTACAGTACTATAGTGTATAAGTTTCCTCGGCATTGTGGACTTGTACTGTAATACCATTATTACAAGTTTTACATAATAATTATCTCATAGACAACTAGTGTTTTAAGTGGAGAGCAATTAATTAATTTTGATAAAAGCTACCCATTGATCATAAACTTACATCTTTTATTTTGTTGGTAACACAGATTAGATTTAAAATTATAGTAAAATATTCAGCAAATATACAGCACTTATGAATGAAGTGTAAACTAGTAATACAGCTACAATTGTTTAATTAATTTATTAATTGAAGTGGTAGGTGCTTTAAATTCACACGATTTGACCAAAATCTAAGTTATTTACGATAGAGTCATATAATGTGAGCATCACTTGGAAATATGTCTATTAACTAATTGATTTCCTAAATAAGGGATAGTTTCACATAAAGTGTTGTCGCAGTGAAGAGATGCCGGCCCTTTGCATCTGTAATAACAATGACCCGAACCGAAGGGCCAGCAAAGAGTTGGATAAGAAGATTAACGTTTGGATGAAACAGTACCGGAAATCTATTAAATTACTCCTTTTAGGTATACATTTTGAAGTAATATAAATACAAGTATTTTGTTAACGATTGTGTGGCAAATATAGGTGCCGGTGAAAGTGGAAAGACCACTATTATTAAACAAATGAAAATTCTTCACATCGAAGGCTTTTCGGACGCCGAAAGGAAAGAGAAAGCGCTTGAAATCAGATGTAATTTATTAGAAGCCATTAAAGTAAGCAAATAATAAGCAGAAACTCATTCTTTCTAATGAAACATATTTAAATGTTTAAATAAATAAGTTACTACAATAGTCATTTTATTTTGGGTAATTTTACATATTTATAAACATTAAAAATATATTATATCAGACATAAAAGAAATGAGAGTTTTGAGATTTATACCTAAAAATATAATTTCAAAATTCTAATCTTTCCAATTCAATTAAACTCTATTTAATTAAATACCTTAAACCAAAAATTTACACATCCAAAGTGCTAGTATCATGGATGTGTACTGGTCCTATCTGAACAATACATTCAACTCATCAATTTTTACAGAATATTCTTAATGCACTAATAAAAATATACTTTGATTTTATTTATTGTAATTTCAAGACTTTGTGCAGTTAACTATTGATTAACTAGTTAACTATTAACAGTTAACTAACTGCAGTTAATTTTAACTGTTGATATGCTGTGCGGCCGTCTGAATAAAAAAATTAAATAAAATTAAAAGAATTAATTAAAAGAATTAAATAGCAGCTGACTTTTTTATATCCATTATATTAAAAATTTACTTTTTATGGTCTGTTATTTTTGTAAGAATTATCATTACAATCTTAATTCACAATCGGCATTGTAGATCCTGGTGCATCGAGTTTACTATAACATTGTAAATTATATTATAAATATAATTAGAAAGTTTTCTGCTATGATATCAAACTTTTTTCTGTTGTGCCTTAACAAACAACTGTAGTGCTATACTTATTACTGTTAATTGCAATACGAAAATAATAGTCATTTCTTGATAAATTAAATATAGTTTCTTAATATGATAACCTAATCGAATCAATAATAAGAGCAAATAAAAAGTAATCATTTTGTGTTTTTAGTAACTATTTATCTTATTATGAAAACACAAACTACTGTTAGTTTAAACTAAATTTATATTCATAATAACTGAATAATAAACTTAAAACTTACTTTTTTTTAACTAACATATATTGAATTAAAATTTTTAAATTAAATTATATTTTCAAAGGAATTGACAGAAAACATGCCGTACTTAAAGCCACCGATTACTTTGCACAACACTAACAATCAGAATAGTTTAGATTTTGTACATAATTTGGATATGAGTACAGCTGACAGTTACAGCTATCCCGAAGAGTTTTATGATAACGTCAAACGTCTGTGGAGTGATCAGGGTGTCCAAGGGTCATATCGAAGGTCTAATGAATTCACGTTAATTGATTGTGCTAAATAGTAAGTGTCCTTCTACTACAGTATAACTTCAGTATTGAGTACTATAAATGTTAGTAAAATATTATAAATATTTAATGATTGATTGCATAGTTTTTTGGACAAAATTGATGTGATAAGAGGTGCAGATTATGTGCCATCAGATCAGGACGTCTTAAACTGTCGTAAGAGGACGAGTGAAATACAAAGAATTGAATTTGAAGTGAAAGTTCCCCTTCAGTTCGGTGGCGGCACTCAAATGTTTTGGTAAGACTTCTACTGTTTTCATACAAACAATTAAATTACAATAAAGACTAAGAAAGTATTGATTGGTTGAACGACAGGATGTTTGATGTCGGAGGACAGAGAGGAGAGAGACGTAAATGGATTCAAGTGTTTGACGGCATAACTGCTATTCTGTTTTTAGTGGCCTCTTCTGGATTTGATACCAATTTGCGAGAAGACAATCAGACAAATAGACTTCGAGAGAGTCTGTCTCTATTCGAAGACGTCTGGAGCAGTAAATTCCTAATCGATTCCGGATTCATACTATTCCTCAACAAACAGGATGTACTCAAAGAGAAGATCGAAAGGGGCTCTAAAATAGAGAACTATTTCCCGGAATATCACACTTTCGTCATGTCTTCCAAAGACGGCGACCCAAACGACCCCTACCTAAAGGGGCGCTCCTTTATTCGGGAACTGTTTCTAGAGATCACTCGCAAACCCCCGGATCACCGGAAGTTCAGTACTTCTAATTACGTTAACGAGAACTCCAACGAGAAAAAACGGGAGTGTTTTTGTCACTTCACGACCGCCACCGACACCAACAATATAAAGCGTGTCTTCGAGAACGTCCACACAATGATCATAATCCAGAACTTAGAGAATATTGGACTTACATAACACACACACATCCCTATCCTCATCCCCTGTTCACCACTAAATTGTCTATAAATTGCTTTTAATGTAAATCTGTTACTAATAAATGACTGAATAATAAATGAAACCATAACTGCACTGTTTGTGGCATAAAACTGCCATTAATTTAATTTAATCGCTAAGTAATGATAGAATATATTTATTACAATAAATCACTAATTGTTTGACAACTAAAATACAAACTAATAAACAATTGAATCAAATGTAGAGAATGGAGGCAACGATGGCCTCAGAAGGACCACCAGTGTCTCCACCCGTATTTGGCCTCCTGTTCGGGGAAGTCTTCGGGCAGTCCTATAGTGGGGTCCATAAACTTGGGTGCAGTGGGCGATGGTTTGGGTCGTTGGGTGTCGTGAACCCTCACTTGCGTGAAGTACCCCAACGGCGGTCTCTCGAGACCCATCTTCTCAGTCATGCACTGGTCGTACAGTCCCTGCTCTTTGCGACAACTGATCGGCAAATACAAGACAATTAGTGATATCATGGGCTCACTCGTGGTCCTCGCGATCACTTACTACCAGAACTTGAGGTCATAATCAGTCCATTCCATACATTTGGATAACTTCTCCAATTCGTTGCGACAGTTCTTCTTCACCTGACGGTAGAAGTCGAGTCCACAGGCCGTCACAGCCTTCCCCTCCGACAGACATTTGCGCGGATCTCTCTCCTCAATGCGACATAACATGAATTCCTATCACAATCACAGCAATGGTTAGCAGTCATTATCACCAACAGCTGATCCAATGTCAACAAACCTTTGATATCTGGTCGCAGTATTTGCCGAAATGCATGGCCGATGCCTTGAGCACCGGCTGCGACACGTTTATCTCCTGCACATCGAGCTCCTCATATGTGGGCAGTTGGACGTCATCTGTGATAGTCATCACTTGGGATCCGATGGACACGAAGTCTTTTGCCAAATGTTGTTGTGAACCAAATTCAATGCAATTCACACTTCACTGCACGACTCACTCGTACGACAATTACGTCCACATTAACCATACATTCAGTGAATACTGCGGTCAACAGAATAGTGTTCAGAATATTCTGTTGTTATTGTAATACAATATCTAATTTGTTTGCTATAACTTTCATCACATATTAAATAACAGTTTTGTTTGTTTTGTTTAATTCTATCATTTATTTTTTGTATAGAAATGTATTTATATAAAAGTTCATAACATAACAGGTAAATATTATTTTGTAAATATTGCACAAAATATGATAGACAATACAGTTATGATATACGATATATCTATCACTATTAAACTGTTAGTTTTAAAACTGCATATATCATTACATTGAAATAATCTAATGATACGCTGAATATATTTGCAATTATTTTAATGTTTATCTAATTTGCAATAATTTTGCTTATTATATTACAGTAGATTAATATAAATGATTTAATAAGATGAACCTTTGAGCACATTATACAGAATACCATGCACAAACATTATAACAAACCTTTGAACTCATTCAATAAAGTTATTGATTTCTGAACATAAACTAACTTAAAATCTTATAATGTTATATTAAAATTTTAATAATATTTAGTTGTTTGAATAACACTATTAAGCGGCTTGTTAATACAACTGTTGTAATAATGTTATGACATTTAAGCAATTATTTTAATAAAAATTTTGTTTTAATTAATAGTTGTCATTATGTATAAAATTTATAAATGATAATTTTTATGTGCCATATACGAGTAATATTTTTGAAATATAAAACACATAATATGTTATATGTTGTATATTATATGAATTTATAGTAGTGCATGGTAAATTTCCTTTATTAACTGTGTTGGTTATAAAACATTTACGATACTATTGTCATAAAATATAATAAATAAAAAATTAGAACTTTATAAGTGAATGACTTTGAAAAACAGATTTCACTGTATATTTTACAATGATGTACAGTAAAGTATATATTGATTTAACTCATATACAGTAAACAACTTGGAGTTTGCTCACTGAATAGCACCGGCAGACTATATACACGAAATTATATCAAATATTTAATTTAAAAGTCACGAATTTGTGAGTAATTTATTATATTTATTTTTAAGCTTTAATATTTTAAAAATAAAATGTGCTATTAATTAATATTTTGGATAATTGTCAAATGAATAGATAATGGGAAGATTGCATAACCAAAAAAAATATAATTGAATGGATTCTGTGGTTTGGTTGCCTGGATATACTTTTCTGGAAATTTTCCATTCATTCCGAACTCATCTGTTGAATGCTTTTAAATGAATGCATTCGTTAAATATTGGTATTAATAATAATCGCTACAAGAATCCAATTGTTATCACAAAATAGTAGTGGAAATCATATTTCAAATGCATTCCATATCTTTATCGCCGGTTATTACTGTTTTAAACGACAGTTTAGACTCCAATTATAATCCAAATGACAGGAAATACTTGAATGCCGGCGACATCAGTGTTGTAGTTGTATATTTTGTCCTGGTATTAGCCACCGGCTTTTATGTAAGTCATTCCTACTTTTATATTTTTTTAATTTACTAGTTAATTGCGAATATTTTATTATCCTATAATAACTGTAGTTTATAGTATATATTTTTGATTTTTAAAAATATTAATTTGCTAATTATTTAGAATATAATAAATATTAAAAACAAAGTATATTACATTTAATAAATTAGATTTTGTATATATATGTAACTTATACTGTATATACAGTATATTAAAATTATATTAGTATAATATAGATGTACAGTAGATTAATATAATTTAAAATTGTATTATTCTCAGTTTCGAAAGTATTACATAATTTCCTAAATGGTAATTTTATAACTTTAAACTTTAATTTATAATACAGTAATATTAATGCTGGGACAGTAGGTTCTCATGTGATAAATCTAAATTCTTTAAAATAGTTATTAAAATATCATTTGATTAATATTGATTTTATGTATAGATTGTGTAACCCAATTTGTGTTAATTCTAGTATTTATAGAAATTTGCGAAAACTGAGATAAATATTGATGAGTGAGAAAAATTTATTTCTCAAAACAATTTATGTTTCAATTAATTACAGTTGAAGCAAAAATATTTTTTCAAATATCCTTCAAATAATACTTATTAGAATTTCTTTGTCTCTTATCACTAAATCTATGCTTACCTTCAGTTTTACTCCACAATCATTGGTTTCAATTTGAAACTTTCAAACTACTGTAACTTTAGCTCAAGTGATGTGAAATCAAGGATATCTTCTAACAGATCAAGAGGTCTAATATTAAATACAGAGTTATAGCTTTTAAATTATGAAATTTACGGAGAATTACTTTTCTTAACTATTCAAAAGTCAAGAACATTCATAAATCTTTTAAATAGCATTAAATTGTATATAAATAAAACGTTAAATAATATTTTAAACCTTTTTAAGATTTCCGTTAAATTTCGTTCAAATCTTATAAGAGTTTAGAGCCGTCTCAAGGTCTGCTAATTAGTTATAAAACCTGTTGCAAACAAATTGTTAAATTTTTGTTACCATATTATGTATCGTAACTCCAATTATATAAATGAATTGTTTTTGAAGTTACCGATGCATGAAAGGAAAGAGTTGTCTTATTGCCTACTATTTTATTTATTGAATAATTGCAAAAGTAACAATTAGTGAACATATAAAATAATTAAATCTATACCATAGACTCTATAGGCAACATAAAACTGCTTTAAACCATTAAGAATGTGTGAATTCAGTGATAGCAACTATTTATATCCCTATAAAATTATAAAGTTATTAAAAGTTGAAGTATAATTTTATTATAAGTTCATACAGAAAAACATACAATAACACGAATTGCATACTTTACATAATACATAAAAACTTTACAGATAAATGATCAGTGATGATTACTGATTACTAAAAATGATATTAATTCTCATAACAGGCTATGTATCGATCAAATAGAGGAACAATTAGCGGATATTTTCTCGCCGGAAGATATATGGTTTGGCTTCCGGTGTGTACCCATTATTATAGTAAACATGAATTTTAATAAATAAATAGTTTAAAATGATTGTACTCATTTATTGATAGGTGGGTGCATCAGTCTTTGCTTCAAATATAGGGTCCGAACATTTTATCGGATTAGCTGGATCAGGTAATTATCATAATTTAGAATTATCAATTATAGCTCTTTATAATGAGTAATATTCTTAATTTTAAATCCCTGGCCCACTCCAACGGCTAATTTAAGATTTTAATGGCGAACACAACCATTTAAATGTTTGTCTGTTTTTCTATAAAAATATAAAATATTTATAATTATTTTAACTATAAATATTATAAAAATAATGTTGTACAAATTATGTTTTAAGCCTGTTGAATTAATATGAATTAAGTTGCTTTGAAATCTGTTTAAGCATTTGATTTGTTTGACACATAGGAGCTGCTTCTGGTATAGGAGTGGGAGCTTTTGAATTCAATGTAAGATATACTGAATACAAATTGTAGAATATTCTGTAATTTAGTAAAATGTAATTTAATGAACAATTAATTATTTGTTTCTAAAATAGGCACTGATTATACTTCAAATTACTGGCTGGATATTTTTGCCAGTGTTCATCGCAAGTAGAGTAAGAATTTTAAGATTAATTTAATTTGAAAAATATACAGTACAGTATACTGGTACAATATATTTTACATGAATAGGTTTGCACTTTACCCGAGTATATGTCAAAACGATTTGGTGGCACCAGAATAAGGACTTATTTGGCAATTCTATCAATGCTTTTATATATCTTCACAAAAATTTCAGTTTGTTATTTAAAATCTCATTAAGTATTGATTTGATAGTTAATTTAACAACTAAATGAACAGGTAAATCTGTATTCCGGTGGGATATTCATTCAGCAAGCGTTGGGTTGGGACCTATATTTTAGTGTAATCCTATTGCTTGTTATTACATCGATTTGTACGGTTACCGGTATGTTGTTAATTCACTATTAATTAGTTTGAAAATTAATTAAAATTAACTTGTATTTAAAGGTGGACTCACAGCAGTTATATATACCGATACTTTCCAATGTTTTATTATGATTATCGGAGCTTCTGTTGTTGCAATAAAAAGTGAGAATTTTTACTCAATATTAATAGTATTTTGAATTTCGTTTTACCGCTACTTTTAGTCCAAGTTTATACTAAGTTTCTGTCTTTATTCTTTGTTAATTTGAAATCAATACTTTAATGTTTTGAGTGCTTTTATAATAAACATATTTTTGTTGAAGTGATAACTAAGTGGACACCAATATTTCACCCCAAAAAGCGATTAACACATTGTTTAATGTTTTAATAACTGGTAATCAAATGATTATTTTTCATAATTTTCAGCTAAATATGAGCAGAATATTGAGAATTGAGCCATAAATGTGAGGAATTCATATTTTATGTTTATTTGTCTTATAAAAAATATTTAATTTTGTAAATTGTCTGTAAATGTAATTTATTTATCATTACAAATTATATAAATTTATTTTCATAAATCAATTTCAAAGGTCTCATAGAAGTGGGAGGTTTGGGGGCATTACAAGAGAAATATCTGAAAGCTATTCCGTCGTCCATACCGTCCAATAAGTATGAGTGCGCTGTCCCTAAGGAGCACTCTTTCCAAATGCTGAGACCATTGGACGACCCGGACATGCCATGGCTCGGGTTCCTATTAGGACAGACACCCGCTTCCATTTGGTTGGTTCACTATAATCACTATAATGAGGGGGTATTTATTAAATGACAATAATTTATGAAATACAGGTATTGGTGCGCTGACCAAATGATGGTTCAACGGCTATTAGCTGCCAAATCATTATCTCATGCACAGGGAGGCACTATATTTGCAGGATTCCTCAAAATATTCCCGCTATTCTTGATTATAATTCCCGGAATGATAAGCAGAGTTTTGTACACTGATGAGGTTGCATGTGTTGATCCAAACAAGTGTATGCAATTCTGCAATAGTCCGGTCAGTTGTTCAAACACAGCCTACCCTAAATTAGTATTGGGATTAATGCCCAGTCCTTTCAAAGGATTAATATTAGCCGTAATGTTGGCCGCATTGATGAGTGACTTGACCTCAATATTCAATAGGTTTGAGATTTATATTGATATTCTTAGAGAATGGTATACAGTACCAGTATAATATAATTTATAACCAATCAATTTGTCAGTTCGAGTACTTTATTCACTTGTGATATCTGGCCATTGATTCGTAAGAAAGCAACACTCACTGAGCTTATGATTGTCGGCCGGTATTTGACTTTACAATTGATGTATTGTTATTAAACACTAATTATGGTTTAATTTGTTATCAGATGTTTTGTGATAGTAATGGTTGTCATTAGTATTCTATGGATTCCAATAATACAAGAGATGCAAAATGGAGAGCTCTATATATACATCCAGGACATTGCGGCCAACCTGTCCCCACCCATTGCAGCCGTTTATATTCTGGCCATTCTTTGGAAGAGACTCAACGAGTGCGGAGCCTTTTGGTCACTAATTATCGGATTAATAGCCGGAATCATTAGATTAATATTGAATCTAATATACAGAGAACCGGTTTGTGGGGAATTAGATTCTCGACCAAATATTCTTAAACTTCATTACATGTATTTCGCAATAATTGTCTTTTGGTTAACAATCTTTTCGGCGGTAATAATCAGCTTTATTACAAAGAAAACGGAAGAATTTAGGGTATATTTCTGGTTTAATTTTTATTAGTTAAATATTACAAATTCAATAATTGTAGTAAAATTATATCAATACTGTATCATTAATACCCTTATATTGTGTACTGAATTGACAGCTCATAAGAACCACATATTGGACGCGATTTGATGAAAGAGAAAGAAGCGATGAAATGGAGAATATGAGGCAAATTGAGTGCCAAAACATCAACACTGAGAACAACAGCCAAACGAACGGAACTCTAATGACATTAAGCGCTGATTATGACATCAAAGCAGCAAAAGAATCTCAAATGAAAAACTTTTTCCAATGGTTTTGTGGAATCAATTACAAGAAACAGAACACACGTCAAGTGAACGAGAATTTGGCGAACATTTCATCCATTCATCAAACAAAGAATCAGAAGAGGATTCTCACGAGTTGTGTGATAGTCGTGATCACTGTTGCGGTCACTCTATTCATATATTTTTCACTCCCATTAAGTCTCCGGTAGTAACTCAAACTCAAACCCATATTACTGTCAATAAATTGCATAAATATTTATGGAAACAGTTATTGTTTTAACACAAAATCGATTCATTAATTAATTTAAAGTTTCAAATCATAACTAAATTTTAATAATTTCATTGAAATATCTAATAAAAGTTTATATTTGATTCGCAATTTAATAGATGATTGAAACAATTAATTGATTTAAATTTCAATAAAACCAATGATTGAATTAAAAGATAAGAAAATAAAAAGTTCAATAATTAAAAAACATATATTGTGTGTTAGAATTTGAATTCATTTTCAAATACTGTGTGAATAAAATAATGTTTTGCAAAAACTTGCTATTTGTTTACCATTCTTAGCATCGATTTCTTTGAACATTTGAATATTGAATTATTTCTCAGAGATCTTGCAATCACTTTGTACTCAAAAATATGAATATTAATTTATAGAATAAAATAAACACTCAGAATGTGAGGCACTAATAGGGCTTAGGACTGAATTGAAGCTAAAGTAATGAACAACTACTGTATATCTACTACATGTGAAAATGTAACACTTATGGCACTAACAGTCAAAATGCATTTTTAGAGGTATATTGCACTCTCGAGCTTTAAAAATATCTTAGTCTTAGTTGCTTTGAGAAATTACAAACAAATGCTATTAATATTAATTGCTATTAAAACGCTTGCAATTGGTTCTAATATCTGGAAATCACTATAATCTCAAAATCAATAAATGTTTATATTATCTGTTTGTTTGTAATGATCTCATGAAGACTTGCTGTAAGACATGAGATCGGAGACATTAATGGAGGAGAAGTCGACCGGAGCGTCCATATCAGACACCAAATCCATAGACATTAAATCTGTGTAATCGTCAACAGTTCCTCCCATTCCTCCGACAGCACTGAAGATCAGAAAAGACAAAGTATTACCAAATAAACTATTTATTCATTTTTAAAAAACCTTTTGGTTTAACAAACACTACATAATAGCAATGGTTTTATAAAATATAACTTTAAACTCGTCAAATAATTAACTTTGTTTTTGATAATAAAAAATAATTATTTAAATATTCATATATATGTTATGCGTGTTAAAGATGTCTTAAGTGTGAGATTAAGTGATTTGTGTATCAATTGATTGCACGACAAGAGACCAAATGAACGAAATTCGCAGAGAGTCTGACCGACAAAACGTGTCATTACTTACTTCATAGCGCAGTCATTGGACGCACTCTGGATTGAAGGGTTGTCATGATATGAGAGGGAACCGTCGCTCGGAGAGTGCGGGTTATGCAGAACCGATTGCGGGGTGTTTGGGTACGAGTCAAATGGACTGTTACCCGACCAACTGGGGGCACAAAACATACATTTTGTAGTAATCTCTACCACACTATGGCTTTAGAGGACATACCCGGGAATGAATGTAACCAACACTGGCTTCACGTATCCATTCGAAGACGACGGCTGACTGTCATTGAAAGGGGTGTAGTATTTGGAAAACGCCTGATCTTTAGGTATATCCGGATACAAATAAGTCAAGTGTTTCAAGTCATTGATGCGATCGGCGAGTCCTCTGATTTGAAAGTCTCGCGAAGTGAACGGCTGTAACATATATGTCTCGTTGCCCTCCTGTCCCTCAGCAATCCAGGCCACCGTCACTCCACCCAACTCTGAGTCGCTGTATCTCAATAGGAAAGTGCCGCTCGACCTCTTGGACAGCATCTCTTCTGCCTGTCGGCGCCAAACGAATCCCATAACTGATCCGTCATTCCAGAGGCCGCGCAGGTGTTCTCGTGTGACCTTAAGGATGGCGTAAAACCACTCCCAAAACGTAAAACTGCGGTCCGGAAGGGGCTCTTTGCTAAATAGAGACCAACTCAACAACTGGTTGGGCCAGTCCTGCAAATTTGGATTTCTGAACGCCTTTCCCGCTAAGAATCGCAGGTTCTCTTCACTCAAACCCCGTCCGATCGCACCCTTGTATTTCTGACTCAACACTTCTCCCACTTGACTGAACGGCACCTTCTCTGGCACTACAAACGGAGTCCTTCCCTATTCAACACAATTTACATATTAGTTGTTAAATCAATAATAAATGTATGAACAGTCAATTTGTAGACATACCGGTGCAGCAAATGCGTTATCCCAGGTAACTGTTGCCCAGGCATGTGGTTCCTGATTGCCATGAACTATGACCACAACTGGGAGTGAAAGGGTCTGAAAAGATATTGACAATTAAAAAACATATTATTACCGGTATATCATGAAACAGAGACTGACCCAGACTTGGAACACCAGTTCCCCTCCGCCGACATTGAATTTGGACTGAAACAGGAGAGAGAACTTCTCGTCCATCACTGATTCCGTCCCCTTTTTCTCCGCGCGTTTTATTTTCCTTAACTGCATATTACGGAAGTTGACGGACAGTTGTCTGCTGGCGGAGTGGTATTCCATAGTCCCGGAGTTGTTGAGGATCTCCCCACTGGCCTCACCGCTGGACACCTGATCGTTCTTAATCATGGAGTTGGCCTGAGATTCACTGATGATCGTCACCTTCACCTGAGGCGGAGTCATATTCACGTTAAGTTTGCCGCCGACCAGCAGTCGGACCGTTGATGTGAACCGGGTATTAGTCTTCATGACTTGTGGCGGCTGTTTCTCGATGATGAAGGTCGAGGTCACCAAATTAGACAACAAACTCGTGATCTGTTTGTTTAGGAGTTGCAGTTGTTCTGTGTGTCCATTGGATGTGTTGGGCCCTAACGGCAACTGAGAGCACATGTCTGCGATCCTCTTCATCTGCTGCCTGTTGGCCCAAATCACTTCAGCCAACACTTCACACCACTCCTGGATTTGATCTAAATTGTTGTCAAAAGGCACTGCATTTCCGCACAACTGTTGCGCGCGCTTCCAATTAATGAGTTCTTCGTCGAGAACTCGCTGTTGAAGGCTCTGGAGAGCGCCGAAAGTGTCGGTATGTCTCTGGAGAGCGCCGAAAGTGTCGGTATGTCTCTGGATGAGCGCCATTCGCATTTGGAACAGCTGTGAGGCCTTATGTCTCAACGCGTTGTCCAACAACTCCTTCTCTTTCTGCAATTTGTTGATGAGTTCAATGTTTTGGTTTTGTTGGCAATTGAGTTGTTGGATAGTCATCTGCCTCTTCTGGTTCTCCTGGAACTGAATGATGAACTGTTCCTGTTCTTCGCGCATTCGTCGCAACTCAAAATTGTTGTCAAAAGGCACTGCATTTCCGCACAACTGTTGCGCGCGCTTCCAATTAATGAGTTCTTCGTCGAGAACTCGCTGTTGAAGGCTCTGGAGAGCGCCGAAAGTGTCGGTATGTCTCTGGATGAGCGCCATTCGCATTTGGAACAGCTGTGAGGCCTTAAGTCTCAACGCGTTGTCCAACGAATCCTTCTCTTTCTGCCATTTGTTGATGAGTTCAATGTTTTGGTTTTGTTGGCAATTGAGTTGTTGGATAGTCATCTGCCTCTTCTGGTTCTCCTGGAACTGAATGATGAACTGTTCCTGGTCTTCGCGCATTCGTCGCAACTCTTCCTCCGTCTCTATCGTCTGTTTCCTCAACTTCTCCATCTGTTGAGTGATCTCTTGCTGCGGATCTCTGATGAGAGGTTTGGTCTCGTGGTTAGAGATATTCAAGTAGTTCTGCGACTGTTGGATCACTTTGGCCTCAGTGTTCAGACAGTGTTTGACAATACGGACTAATATGAAGGGGTTGTGCGAGTAATTGAGTCGGAAGTTCTGCGCGCTTTGCGTTAACTTGAATTTTGTGACAAAGTTTTCCGTGGAGTTGGCCTTCGCCTCAATCTCCGAGATCAGGGACGACACCAGAGTCGACGCGTACGCCTCGTGCTGTGGATTGTCTGCATCCAAGTCCTTCCACGGCTTCTCTTCTATCCATTGCGCTAAAGCACAGCGAACTTCGATCGGGAACTGCTCTCCATATGTCTGGTGCACCTGTTGTTGGGCCTCTTCGGGCAGTTCTTGTAGTTGTGCCCAAACAGACATCTTCTCGAGAATTCTTTATATCAATCGCTGGACCACTACTTGATATCACCTATATTTCAGACTAATTGTCATCAGGGATATGAAATATGAGATATAAAATCATGTGAAATATTCATACAAATGACACATAAAATGACAATTAAAGTGATATTTACTTTAAAAACGCAATAATAAAGAGATAATAAATAATTCATAAAATATTCAAAACACGGTTTAATCGCGAAATGCACTCAAAATTAATCAATATTTTAAGCAAAATGTCTGTTTATTTTGACAATACTATCGTAATATAGTTAAGAATCACAATTTACTTTATAATATAATAAAATTAACAAATATAATCAAGTAAACATGCTACGAAACATAAAGTACCTAGCTTGTATTAGTCTAATTTGGGTTCTAAATATTCGAGTCAAAAGTTATTGATTGTACTAGATTGTGTTTACAATAGTGTCACTAAAATGTGTTGTCTATGAAATTGTAATGAAAATGTGTTCAAATAAAATGATTAATAAAATTAATTGAAACAAAACTTACATTCAATACAATGAGGAGTTGTGTTGTAGTGAAAGGTATGATCAGTTTGAATGCAATTCACAGGCAATACAATACACTTGTGTTGAGTGACGCTATGAAAGCGAGTCTCGAGTTCTAGGAATTGCTTTGAAGCTCAGCTATACTCGACAGCCATTCCCACAACAGCCACACATCCAACACATATTTGAATGCCTTTCCATCGATTCCAGGAATCGCAGGAAATTCACAGTCAGTTACACGAGTCGACAGCAATTCAGTCTATGCTATGCTCTGCTCTACCCTATGCTATGCCATCCTATTCTGTGTTATATTAATAGCCGATAGTCTACTGCCTGTGCATTCATAGCAGGCTATGCTTGTCTGCAATCTTTGCTTTATATCTCTTTTAATCATAATATGAGTGAAATTTCACTTCAAATTATCATTCATTTTCAACACTAACTCATAATGGATTCAATTTGTTTACAACTTTTGTCACAATCTATGTCTGCCTTTCCTTCTTACTTGTTATGTCATAATAACTGAGTTATCAATGTTTTGGACACAATCTTCGTATGATGTCATTAATTCACACTAAATCTCATTCAAAACAAACAAAAATATTTTTCACTTGTTTATTTGATTTCACGATTAAATTTTAATCTTATTACAAATCTGTAACAATTGAAATAAAACACAGAATTAGTTTTATTTGTAATTTTTAATTAAAACAGAATTAATTTATTTGCATTTCTAACAATTTATAACATTCATAACAATCATTGACTTTTAATCAAAATGATTCAAACCAGTGGACACTGAATAGAGACTATAATTAGATAATAATTATATACTGTATTCTGTTTAATAATATTCTCATAACCACTCAGTAATCATAACTTTCTTCAACTTTTTAAGAAATATTTTTTTGTGAATTCTTGGTAAACNATAATTATATACTGTATTCTGTTTAATAATATTCTCATAACCACTCAGTAATCATAACTTTCTTCAACTTTTTAAGAAATATTTTTTTGTGAATTCTTGGTAAACCATTATTTCGAGGAATTGTGTAAATATTATATAATAGCCATTAATCTAAATTATAAAATCCGTGTTTATATTTACCATATTTTTTCTATTTATCATTTTCTAATATCTATTGCATCCAATTTAGAAATAATAAGAAAGTCTAAGACAACAAAAGTTTTAATTATATATTTGTTGGAAATATTTGTCTAAATTAGAATTTCCATGAAGTTTAATGAGATGATAACAAATAATTAGAAGTGGTATTCATATATGATATGATAACTAATATTTTGTCATTTAAAGGTGCTGGAATGAAATGGAGAATATGAGGCAAATTGAGTGCCAAAACATCAACACTGAGAACAACAGCCAAACGAACGGAACTCTAATGACATTAAGCGCTGATTATGACATCAAAGCAGCAAAAGAATCTCAAATCAAAAACTTTTTCCAATGGTTTTGTGGAATCAATTACAAGAAACAGAACAAACGGCATGTGAACGAGAATTTGGCGAACATTTCATCCATTCATCAAACAAAGAATCAGAAGAGGATTCTCACGAGTTGTGTGATAGTCGTGATCACTGTTGCGGTCACTCTATTCACATATTTTTCACTCCCATTAAGTCTCCGGTAGTAACTCAAACTCAAACCCATATTACTGTCAATAAATTGCATAAATATTTATGGAAACAGTTATTGTTTTAACACAAAATCGATTCATTAATTAGTATAAAGTTTCAAATCATAACTAAATTTTAATAATTTCATTGAAATATCTAATAAAAGTTTATATTTGATTCGCAATTTAATAGATGATTGAAACAATTAATTGATTTAAATTTCAATAAAACCAATGATTCAATTAAAAGATAAGAAAATAAAAAGTTCAATAATTAAAAAACATATATATTGTGTTAGAATTTGAATTCATTTTCAAATACTGTGTGAATAAAATAATGTTTTGCAAAAACTTGCTATTTGTTTATCATTCTTAGCATCGATTTCTTTGAACATTTGAATATTCAATTATTTCTCAGAGATCTGGCAATCACTTTGTACTCAAAAATATGAATTTATAGAATAAAATAAACACTCAGAATGTGAGGCACTAATAGGGCTTAGGACTGAATTGAAGCTAAAGTAATGAACAACTACTGTATATCTACTACATGTGAAAATATAACACTTATGGCACTAACAGTCAAAATGCATTTTTAGAGGTATTGCACTCTCGAGCTTTAAAAATATCTTAGTCTTAGTTGCTTTGAGAAATTACAAACAAATGCTATTAATATTAATTGCTATTAAAACGCTTGCAATTGGTTCTAATATCTGGAAATCACTATAA
>CAJPVJ010000682.1:4423-21489 GCA_905397405.1 Oppiella nova
TCAATGAGTGTTTTGTGAAGTATAAGCAAAAAGTAGACGAAAACCAGTCGTCGGGCGCCGTCTTCTTCGGTGTCTTTCGGGGAAAACTCTCCGAAGGAATCGATTTGCCGGACGACTACTGTCGCGGCGTTATAATGACTGGCCTTCCCTTCCCAGCAGTGATGGACCCGAGAGTTATACTTAAGAAAGAGTATCTAAATAAAGCAAACACTGGACTCACGCCTAGTGTTTGGTATGCATTACAAATGAAACGAGCATTAAATCAAGCGATCGGACGAGTGGTCAGACATAAGGATGACTTCGGAGTCATTATTCTTATGGACTCGCGATTCGCAACCCTTTCCGACGGTCTGTCCAAATGGATCGAGAGGTTCATTGAACACAATGACAACAATCAAAGTCCTTATGTGAACCAAAAGTATGCAAAAATCAGACGATTTTTTAGTTATATTAAAGCAAATTCTCATAAAATAGATAACATTTGCTGTCTTATCGATTCAAACAAACGAATAAAAATGATTTAATATTGTGTTTATATTTAATAATTTTAATTGTTATCATTTGTTAGCATTGTGGTCATAAACAGTTTATATAGTTTTTTGAAAACCTTGGATAGAAAGTGAATCAAATATGTTTTCTAATTAATTTTTAATGAACACTAAATAATTGTGGTGTTAATACTGTTTGAGTAAATTATTTTTGTGATTCAAATCATTTGTAAATATTATTTTGACAAAATGTTTAAAAATGAATAAATTTTAAGCTTTTGCTAAACTATAGCCAATAGTCTAATACTAATTGATTAAACATTTGAATGTAATTAATTGAATACATATAATAAAAGTGATGTATTATTTAATATCCGGGCAAAAGTTGATGCACTCTATTAGGCCATTAAGTGTTGGACCGAAACTGCTTCCATATATCCTTAAATAGCCATTCCATGGACTGACCGGATCTACAAATTAATAGTCCGTAACGAATACATGCCGGCGCTCTCCGACACAGTCAGACCCTATTGCAAGTACAGTACAAATGCCTGTGTTTGTGACTGGACTCGTAGTAATGTATTGTTTGTCTACAAAACACAATCAAATATTTGTGATAATATTCTAACTGTTATTATTAGCAGTCATTTGTGTGTTTGCGTCCAAAAACATGTTTATATTTGTAGTGAAAGTGTTGGCCAACTATTGATACGATTTGTTGCCATTCAGTCAATCAATGGGACTGTTGTTTGCATTGAGGCCTGTATTCTAACAGCTTATAGAGAGATATACCAGTATATGATAGTATAGGGATGAGGGCTGTTGTATATAGACTACACTCGGATGCTATTATACCGTACGGCCAGTGATTGACGTCTAGTTTAAATGTATTTGAGTTTGTTTTGTGTGCAAAGAATTTCACGCTTTTCTGATTGCTTTCAATACTCTTTAAGTACTTTTAAGAGACAAACAATACATAAAGCCATGTATGGGTTGTGTCTCTATTATCTGATTGTCATTAAATGCAATGCACTTAATGTTAATATGAGTTTTGAGTCCAAAAACGTCCACTACTTTAGCGTTTTTGTCGTTTTTGGCAACACTTATGAGTGACTTTCCGGTTATGTCTCTCGCGATCTCATTGTACGCTCTCTCGGACTCTTCCGGAGCGTGAGAGACATCAACGCAATGGTCAGTCCATTGGACACAACACCAAACGGTCAAATTCAATGATCTGGATATCCCTTTATTACTCACACATATATTCATACGAGAGAGAGAGAGAGAGAGAGAGAGAGAGTAAGAGAGAGCTGTTTTATTAATTCTCAAACTTTTCTAACATTCACTCAAAATATATTTATATGTCCACTCATAAAATGCATTGAATAAAATAATAAAAACTAAAAAACAAAAGCCTTTCAAAATCAGTGACTGTTTGAGAACTTTGTTTTGATGATCAGAAAATATATGACAAACTCGTCGACTGTTTTGTCTCCGATGTCTTAACTCTGGAACCAATTGTTGACGGAATGGAAAGGCCTTAAGACGAGAATGTGTTCATTCTTTATGGCATTTATTTGTCTAAATTAAAGCGAAAATGGAATCATTTATCAAATAAGAGTTTGCTTTATATGATTTCGTGTGTCACCTCATCATACCATTCCCTACCAGTGCTGTATGTGATGGCAGGGAAGGGAACCACACCAACAGTTACTGTACGCCAAATACATACCATTCTTATTATCTCTGGTTTTCTCCCCCAATACCAGAGTTAGAGAACCAATGCTTTAATGGTTGGTATATTTTTATACAGAATATTCTGTGTCTCTCCCTCTGATCCCAACGGGTTTTGCTATGTCTTCATTGTTTTCGGTTGTCATCCATCAGTCCTGTTGTGAATGACTTTTCCAGGCGTTTGGCGCACATCTGTATCCATCGGAGGAGAGACGGTATGCGCTCTACAGCCGGCACTTCAGCCACAGTACAGACTCTGTACTACAGACACTGCACTACATAAGCAAATAGAGTACTGGAGTTCAGGTGCTATGGCTTTATTCCTAACTTATCTATTGTTTATATAATAATAACACATTATTTTCGCTTTTATGAGATTCACACTCTTATGGCATGTCGAGAGAGAGAGAGAGAGAGAGAGAGAGAGGAGAGAGAGAGAGAGAGCTAAACGATATTTTCTCTAATCTTTGTGGGAATTGTAAGCATAGAGTATTAGTAGGTCTACACACACAGACATACCTTCCCTCATAGCAAGAAAAAACTTCTATAATAATAATTATGTGATCGTAAACCTCATAACAAGACTCTGATTAAACATTATTTATACCAAACAATGCGCTGAAATAGTTTGCACTGAGATTACGGGCGTAGAGATTATTATGCAATTTACTAACCCTTAAAAAATTTATTTTGTCATTCAATTTGTCGTTCACTTCACTAACAAAGTGTGTCTTCATTTTCATCGGATTTATATTTCAATTTATTCCTCACTTTTTGTGTTGGCTTTGTTTGCTTTATAAAGCTTTTGTTGCATTTGTTGGCAAAGTATATACAAATTATTTAATAAATCATAAGCAACTCTATTCTCATTATTTTACAGTTATGTTAAAGCAATTTGTTTTATAATTCATGGAAATGGAGTTTATAATGAAATTTTTGTTTTAAATAAATGCTTTTTGTTTTTCGATGTGTTTTGCAAAATTAGAAAATAAGTCTCTCTCTCTCTCTCTCTCTCTCTCTCTCTCTCTTATTTACTAAACAAATGGAAACCTTTCTCTTAATTATCTAAAAACAAGAGTTAATTAAAAATTCTAAATTCGCGAAAATTAATTAATTAAAATGTAATATTATAATTACATAAATTTTATTTATTTGAGCAATTTTATATTTTTCTTACTTAACATAATTGAAACATAATTTCATCCCATTTTGTTACACAATAACATTTTGGTAGAAATTATTTTCAATTTAAATTTATGTCTTCAACAAGAGTTTAATTTATTTGAAAAACACATTTTGTTTTCTTGGATATAACTTATTTAAAATTCATTGAAAGACTTATTTTTATAAAATATTCATTTTATTTCGTTATACATGTATATAATGTTTATAAAATGAAATGTAACAAAAATTATTCATTTATTCATTTCTGAATTATGACTTTTGGCAAACATTTCATTACATTTGATGGCAATAAACAGATTGTTTGGCTAAAGAAAAAACTCATTTAATAAATAACCCATAATTGGGACTAAAATCAGACAAAATAAGTACGAAATATATATCTCGCTATCAAAAGCAAATGTCTTATAAAAAAGCAATTTCTCCGTTCATATCCACAGCACAAAAAATAATATTAAATTCTCTAATGTTTTCTAAAATAGTTTTTCTATAAACCAAAACAAAAGTATATTTATATTTATTACGAGCGTTATATAAAAATCAAAATAAATGCTGTCATTAAAAGTTGATTTTATAATCTGAACATTAAATGGGTGTAGGGTTTGAGAGCGAAAAGTATTTTTTAATGCCTGCGAAATAAATCTCTCAATTTTTATATCAAAACAATTTTCAACAGTTTTTTCACTAAAGTTTCTTTAAAAATGTTGATCCCTTAAGCCCGAGTGCCAGCACTGGCATCGCCATCATCAGCGCCAGTATCACCACCGCTATCACCGCCAATTGCTTTGTTCAGCCAACCGTTTGGCCCGACATTAATATTACTTAAATGAGATGATTGGCTCATTTCTGTGCTCTCTCTCTCTCTCTCTCTCTCTTTCTCTCTTTCTCTCTCTTATTTACTAAACAAATGGAAACCTTTCTCTTAATTATCTAAAAACAAGAGTTAATTAAAAATTCTAAATTCGCGAAAATTAATTAATTAAAATGTAATATTATAATTACATAATTAAGAAAACATAAGTTTAAGTACTCTCTCTCTCTCTCTCTCTCTCTCTCTCTCTGACTGCAGTTTTCAATTTTTCAACACTAAAACAGATCATAAATTTTAAACCACATATTTTTTTGTTGAAAATTACTCCAAACTTTGCAAATCCCAAACAACCCCTCCTATAGTGCTATTCCACTCATTCCTTTAGATTTATAGCAACTGTGAATGCAATGAAATGTTTATAAACCTGATATTTTATAATATGTTTTTATGAATAGTTTTATAATACTGTTGTGTATATAAATGTGGCCACAAAATCCCAAAATAAGTCATCGTTTGTCTGAATATCTGATATGATATATAAATCGATTGTTAATATACTCATAAATCACAAGTTTTATGGCACTTATCGCATGAATTAGCACATTATAGACTTGATATTGGATTTTAAAATACAAAACATTTTTCTATTATTTGTTTGAAAAGAGTAAATCTTAAAGAAAAATAATTAATAAAACATTTCATTTATTAGTCATTAAATAACACTTAAGCGGGAAATGAGTTTTAATTTGAATTACTTTCCAAATAAACATTGAAGTCATTAATCATTGGAAAGATTGTGTTTCGCTCACAAATTGATGATAAGATATTGCGTTAACACTAAGCGATTTCCACTAAAAGACAATTTCCATCATATAATCACTTTTGGAAATATACGAAACACTTATATTTTATTTTGTGATTAATTTTCTCATATCACAAAAGAAACTGAATTAAAATTGATTGAAATATATTTATAATAATATTTTCTCATTTCTGTAGCATTTTATACGCTTATATTAAAAACCATTTTCTAATAACTCATTGTTAGAGAGAATTTGTGACACTTATAGAGCTTTTTATTTAGTATAGAATTTGTCGTTAAATTAATTCACAAATATTCCCTAAATTCTGTCCCTAATAAACAAATTAAAAATAATTTTCGTTATAAAAAATTGTGTTCATTTTGTTACTAATAGCATTAAAACCTATGAATACTAAACTAATTTCATTATACACTTATGGCCTTAATTATGATAAATAAATCTAAAATTCAATTATAATATAAAAAATTATTCACAGAATTATGTTTTTGCGAAAAAATAGAAATTAAAGTCTCAAATGTGATGTTAATTAAAGATATTAAATATTTTAATTTATTTTTGCAAACAATGTCTGTGCTTAATGTGGGCATATTTGGCATAAAGTAGTATTTATGCAATATTTTGTAGTATTTTTGTGCTCTGGTTTTGGAAACCCGACTCCTTTTCGTACATTAAATAGGATTATCCCAAAAGTGAAAATCCGATTACGAGAGAGAGAGAGAGAGAGAGAGAGAGAGAGAGAAGAGAGAGAGAGAGAAGAGAGAAGAGAGAAGAGAGAGAGAGAGAGAGAGAGAGAGCTATGGAGCTATGACTGTTATGTTTTCTGTACCGATCAATGGCCTGGCGGTGGTGTAGTCACTGTAGTGTAGGTGCAATGGGGAAGACATTACAGGGCATTGGGAGGCAATGGTGTTATAGATTAGGACTCATAAGAATGCAATTGAATGTATCGTATGGTTAGTGCCGTCGCATATGTCCTCATGTGATGCCAATCAGTCGTGCCCTTCACTCACAGCACAAGTAATTGGAAACAGAGTTTCGTTTTGTCCGCTCTCTTCCCTCTCCTCCTTTTCCTCCCTTTCCTTTCTCTCTCTCTCTCTCTCTCCAACTGATCCGACGATTGAGTTTGTGTCGCAAATTGAGTTAAGGATGATTTTTAAGATCAAATTGCATCAAATGATGACTTAATCTGCAATACATTAAAATTGGTTTTGAGTTGATTCAGGAGTTTTTGGCACATTTTTGAATGCATTTAATATGGAATTCTTATCACTTAATCCTTTGAATGAAGAGTTCATTTTAGGTTTGGTTTTGATCTCATTTTTGGAAAAACTTTTAAATTGTGTGTTAAAAGAGTTGGCATTTGTGGGCACAACCGGTGGTGCCGTCGATTGTAAGCAAAAACTCGAGTTTCGATTCGTAAAAAATGACTTCAATTTCTGTAAACTTGTGTCTAAAGTGTTGGCATTAGTTCTGAATATGTATTTCACAACCCATTTGGACAGACCGTCGGAAAGGGATGCGAACCGTGAATCCAGAAGAATAATGACTCCGAAATCATCCTTATGTCTGACCACACGTCCGATCGCCTGATTTAAAGCTCGTTTCATTTGCAATGCATACCAACCGTCGGCTGAAAGTCCAATCTTAGCTTCATTTAGATACTGTTTCTTAAGGATAACTCTCGGGTCCATCACTGCTGGGAAGGGAAGGCCAGTCAATATAACGCCGCGACAGTAGTCGTCCGGCAAATCGATTCCTTCGGAGAGTTTTCCCCGAAAGACACCGAAGAAGACGGCGCCCGACGACTGGTTTTCGTCTACTTTTTGCTTATACTTCACAAAACACTCATTGAATGCGTGTTTACTTCTGGGTTCAAGAAATATCTGTTTGACAGCATTTAGTTTATCCCAAATGTTGTCATTTCTGTATTGTTTCCAAATTTGTGTGCATTTATTGAGTGCCGTATAGGACGAGAAGAATACAAGAACTCCTTTGGGAACCGCTCTTAAGATCTCAATGAGTGTCTGTCCTAAAGCCCTATAATATTCCATATTATCTCTGTTGTCATAAGTGTGCATTTATTGAGTGCCGTATAGGACGAGAAGAATACAAGAACTCCTTTGGGAACCGCTTTTAAGATCTCAATGAGTGTCTGTCCTAAAGCCCTATAATATTCCATATTATCTCTGTTGTCATACTTCGAGGTCAACACAGTTTTGTTCTTTGAGTGATGAATGTTTATAATCGACAACTGGTTATCACCGATGATATGACTGTTCTGTAGTTTGACATCAAATTTGACGCCCATTTCCAAATCAAACGAATCAATTGGTGCCAGAGTTCCACTCGTTATTATTAAACAGTTTATGTCTTCGGCTAACAGTGCTTTGGCGCCGACACTCGCACTCATACACCTAAATATAGGCGACAATTAGGTCTAAACAACAATAGCATAGAAAACACAAATAATTACCAGACATTAAAAACCCAATCGTTGGTCGTATTATCGCTTTCGACATAAAGTCTGTATTTATCACAGAATTCTCTCTTATATTCATCTAATGTTTCGATTGACACAGACTTCGGGTATATTTTACATAAGAAGTCGCGCATAAGTTTAAGGCACCAAAAGGGGTCGCCATTAGTCTGAGTATTACCGGCGCCGGTGTCCACACGAATATCACAGATATCTTCTAATAATTTGATCCATTTTCCCATTTCTTTGAACTCAAGTCCCGACTCATCCAACAAATCAAACAACGCTTTCGTTTCCGGTTTAAACACCCGATTGGACACAAACTTCATAGCAATACCTCTGCGGAGGTCTTGAAGACATGTCTCCAACTCAAGCAGTTTCGCGATCTTCAGGCCCTCAAACTCTTCGGGAAGTCTATCGGCGGGCGTTGTCTGCAATTGAATGGCAATAAAATCGATTCTCTTGAGTGAAGCGTCCATCATATGAGTAGTGAGTTGTGTTGACATCCGCTCCTCAAACTCCTTCTCCATGTTGTGGCCCTCGTCGAAGACCACCACTGAGTCCTTCAGTGATATTCCCTTTGATTTGTTGTTTCCTCTTAGTTCTGGATCTAATAAATAGGTGTAAGGCGTGAACACTACCGACGCCTTACGGGCCATCTCTCGGGCGCTATAGTACGGACAACACGTGTGTCTGCGCCCGAAGTCCATGAGGTCTTCGATGTCCATCACTTTGCAGTCATCATCTCTGGAGGCGTAGTATTGGTCCACTTCTGGCAACAGTTGACTCGACTTAACCTTCTGATCAAAGCCTTCAAAATAAGCGCATTTGTGGTCTTTTGTGAGTTGTGAGCACTTCATACTCTGCTGAGTAGTTCCAGACAGTGATCGCACGTCTGGCCGAAGACACAGCTGTTCTCTGGAGGCGATGACAACCGCTCTTTCGGTCTTATAATGGGTTCGTTTGAGTTGTTGACAGCATTGAGATAATTGGGAATGAGTTCGACTCGAGTACAGAATCCGTGGGATATGTCTATCATCTGAGACAACGACCTCCTGTTGGAGCCCTTCCTCATCGGTTACCATCAATTGTCTCATCTTTGGCTCAAAAGTCCTGATCCAAGCCATGGCTGAACACAATATGCATAACGTCTTCCCGGTTCCCGTCGGCGACTCCAACAATCCGTTCACTTTCTGGGCAACAGTTTTGGTGACAATTAAGACAATAAGTGGACAATTAGTGGTAACAGTGATGGCAGACCTGTTGACAGCAGTGGATAATACTCTTCATGTAATCCAATTGAATATCATATGGTTTGTATGGGAACAACACCTCCACTCCCGAGATAGTCAGCGATTGCGGTTCCAGTGGTGATGTCATGTCTTGTTGTGATCACTCAATGGCGTGATAATCATCTGAAATGTGAGACAATTGGTTGTCATATGAAAAAACAACTCATGAGTGAAACTACTGTTTGTTAACTCTTTTGAATGCAGTGTTTGTGTCAATACAGTCAATACAGTCCACACTCGGTGTCATCACTTCAATAGTGTTGTCAATATTTGGTTCAAATTACCAACTGTTCATGTCATGAATATCAGGGTCATATTAGTTGTTTAATTTGAAAATATAATAAAATTATCTAATATTACCATGTTATTATCTACTGATGGCTTAACAATATGTGAGTTAAACTGTATGAACATCATACATGTGACGACTATTGCATAGCTATAAATTGATTATGCAATACATTACAGTCTACTCCACTTATAGCTATTTAAATATTGTTTTATACATGTACTTGTTTAGTATAAAAAGTTTATTTTATAAATAATTTTGTAGTCATTGAAATAAAAGTAATATTTAATCACCAAAACTATATTGCTTAAAACTAATTAGTATTTTAAGTGTACAAATGAATAGACAAAAATAAATTGTAAAACATATACTAAATTACAATTGATTACAAAACTCATATAAGACATGGCTTTAGTGATTGGGAGTAATATATGTGCCGAGGGTTACGTTAGCGTGTGGTTTGGGAGGGGTAGTGGTGGGCGCCGGTGTCTCATTGGGGTTGACTCACTTTTTGTGCTTTTTCTTGTGGACCGGTTTCTTAAGCTTTTTGGCAGCCGTTCCCTCGGAATTCATGGTATGAATGGAGTCGAGACTCAAAAAGGAGGAATCGGTGGTCATATTGTCCTTCAATAACTCAGATTTGAATGACAGCTATGATGATGACAACGACCACTACCAGTGCCACCACTACTACGGCAATGATAATCAATATAATCGCTAAGTAACTGTTTTCCTCGCAATTAATCAGTAAATTCATGGTATGATTGGTGTGACACTGAATCCAATGGAAGACAATTATAACAAAAAAGTTATTCGACTATCAAATAGAGATCCAATTGCCATAAGACTTACGTCTGTCTGGAAGTCATAATTCTGTATAAATTGTAGTACTCTTTGGTCCAATCGATATCATCACCGATATCTCCTGCGAAAGTATGTGACACCTGTTTGGCTCACAAAACAAATGACTTCCCGGTCGGAGATAATCACATGAAAACTGATCGATGGCTTAAAGTTTGGGCCCAATTTCAGGGCTTTTGGATCCCTTGTAGTGATATATGTGCCGTAAATACCGATATCCAGATTAACCGAGAGTAAACTGTTCAAGGATGTTTTGTGTGATTCGTACAGTGAATCCGGTGCTGTAGGTCTTGCCGAACCAATCGCTATGTTTAGAGCGTGAGTCCAACTGACATGTCTTTCCCTTCACTTTTACAGGCCAGTAGTCGTTCCCAATTATCAATAGCATAGCCCCTCTGTCTGTGTTTTGATGGAAAGTGTAATCAATTGAATAGGAATTCTCTATAAATGATTTGCAAAAGTCTGTCGATTGGTAGCCATTCGGTAGTGATGTATAGATTATTACTTTTCATGAAATGGACAATGAATTTATGATACAATTATTTTATGACTATTTCTTAATGAATACCTGTCGCAATGAACACAAAGGTTTGCATTTTTCATATATTTTTTATCAATTGATTTACAAAGTTAATCTATAAATTCAATCGTTAAATAATTTAATAACGTTTTATTATATTTATTTAATTTATTCAAAACAAATACAGTAGTCATAAACTTTTCAATTGTTTGCATTGTTTGCAGTCAATTAAAATGGTAATGTTAAGTTAATTCAATTGTATTATTGAATTTATGTGTGATCATCTTTCTGAAAACATGCAAATAATAGAATTAATAAAAAGTTTTATATCATATTAAATATGTTTCACTAGTCTTTTATCAATTTACCTGGTTATAACTTATAAGTTATAACATAATTTTGCATTTACTCGAAACAGTATTATATAACTTTATACATTATAGTAATCATAAATTGTTTACAATTATTAATTCTCATTTATTTGAATGATTGTCTCAAACTTTAATGAGAAACCAGTCATTCATTGTGTTTGTGAACCCGAGCTGTTGTTGTCATCCTTTGTGTTAACATTACTTCTTGTGTCCCAAAAGTTCTCAAAATAGGACTCATTGGCGGTCTTATCGGTGTCCGATTGAAACTCATGCCAGGCCTCAGCCCTTTCCTCTTCACTGATGGCAAGGTTTGGGTGGTTTTCCAGTAGAGAATCGCGATCGGAGTGACTCACAATCAGACGCTTAAGTTCTCTATCCTTCAAGAGATGATCCAATAGTTTGTCTTTTCGTTCGTCTCTAACCTGATCCGCGGGTAGTCTCGGATCAAATGTGTATAAATCTGATCGATGGCGGCGGAAGTGATTGATAATCGACTTCTTGTCAACGACACGACCTGACAGCGACTCCTTCTGGATCTGTCTCTCAAATATCTTCTCCTCCATTACCCCCTGGGCTACGAATCTATAGACATAGACCGGCTTTTGTTGGCCAAACCGGAGCGCCTGTATGTCATTCGCCGGATTCCACGACACGTCAAGAATGACACACCGATTGGCGCCCACGAGACTCACCCCCAGATTGCCGGCTCTCGTCGACACCAGGAATAGTCGCCCCGTTTTGAAGCCTTTCTCATTGAACTCGTCGATCAAGTCCTGTCGCACTGAACCCCGAGTGCTGTCATCGATGCGGTAGTAATCCCTGTCCCGAACCCAATGGTCCTTCTTCTTCATGTCGTTTCGAATCTTCAGAAAGTCTTCGATTAAGTCTAATGTCTGCAGACTTTGCGTAAAGACCACGAGTTTGTCTTTCATTTGGTGGCATTCATTGATAATAGAGAACAATAGCAAGAATTTACCGCTGAGTTTGATATTTTTGGACTCGTTTTGTGGCAGTAATGGTGCGAACCAGAGCTCGACGGGTGCCGCCGGGTCTGTCGCGGGGTTTTGGTGGTCCTCGTGTTGACCACTATTCCGGTGGTTGTGATCCTCCCCTTCCTCGTTCTCATCTTCCTCAGAGTCGGAATTCTCCATATGTTCCTCCAACTGGTTGTACAACAGGAACGGGTGGTTCCATATGAGCCGCAGTACTGAGTAGTCTTTGAGTATATCTATACCCCGTTTACTGGCCTGAGTTTCCAAATATTGCGAATACAGGCGCTGTTGAGTTTCTTTGAGGCCAACTCTTACCACAAATTCTGTCTTTTTGGGCAAAAATGGCTCCAAAACGCTGAAATCCTTTCGATGGACACAATCCTCGAGCAGTCGCTGCAAAACACTGATCTTCTTCTTCATGGTCTTCACCTGTTGTTCACTCGAGTTCTCAAACATTCCGTTAGAAATCGGAAAAACAAACTTCTGTTTAAAGCGCTCGCGAGCGCCGAATAGGTTGGGCCTCACGAACGACACCATCGTATAGTACTCCAGAAGATTGTTCTGAATAGGAGTTCCCGTCAACACCACTCTTCTCATTGTCTTCAATTTATTGACGGCCCGATTATAAGTGGACTCAATATTCTTCAGGAGGTGTCCCTCATCGCACACCACAATATGGGGACCGGGATCCTTAAAACACTTTCCGATGGCGTCCTTGAGCTCTGAAGATTGTGTCGATCCCTTCCGCGTCATCATTGATGAGAACTGTTGGACACCAATCACTAGAATTCCTCCCCTTTTGTACCATTCATGAAGTGTTTCCACTTTAGCTTCGGGTGTCTGTCCGGACACTATCTTATGAACCCGTTTGTAGGACAGACTGTTTTTATCGATCCAAATATGGAACTCATTCATCCAGTTCTCGATGGCATTCACGGGAGATATGATTAGTGACCGCTTGATGTGAGTCTTCAGGTCTTTGTGTGTCATAATTGTATGCAATAAAGCGATCACTTGAAGTGTTTTACCCAAACCCATGCTGTGGGCCAGTACGACACCGACACCCGGAGTGGTGGTCACCTGTCCGGCGTTGCCTATCAGCGAGTCATACATGAATTGGATACCTTCCCTTTGGTGTGGTTTCAGTGCTTTCACCAAATTCTTGTGGACTTCCACTGAATGTTGGGACTCGAGAACCAGTCTTTGAATTTTTGGCGCTTTGTTTTGGCTTTTCTTAGACTTCTTTGATTTCTTTCTTGACTTTCAAGCCATTGCTGAAGATTTGGATTACTTTCTGAAGTTCTGTCGATAGATTGGAAGTCGCGGTCGAGAATGAGTGAACTTTTTGGGAAATTTTAATATTTTGAAAATTTTAAAATTTATATCAAATAATTCAATAATCTTAACACAAGATTAAACAAAATTTTCAAAATAAATCTTTTATTAAATTGGAAATATAATTGGAATCCATAATATCATATACAATCAGCTTGATGAGTTTATTGAACACAAACATATTGAACTATTCTGACACCAATTTTTAATATTTAGTATATTTGCCATAAATTTTAATTTTAAAAATTAATAAAAATTCATAATTACACAAAAGTTAATTTATTTACAAATAAAGTGATTGCTGTATAAATAATTAACTTCTTGTGGACAATAGATTGGATGATAAATATTTGGCATATTTTGGTTATAAGACTCGCGAATAAGTGATTATTACATGTCATAAGAATGGGACGAATGAGCGGTCGATCACAACAAGGCTTTAAACTGATCGCTGAATCGCAAGTCTCGCGGGAATGGCATGTTTTGGTCGAAACAGTCGTGCCTTTGTTCCGCTCTAATCCAGTCTAAGTTATTCCTCTTATCCTTCACTTTACCCACACTTTCGGCGACTTTTAACTTCTTAAGCGATGGTCTCTTCAGTGACACGTCTGTGAGGACTCTCTTTCTGGTCGTGTCGGACATTGCCGTTCACTCTATGGTCATGTTATTTATGTTAAGTTTATTTTGACAACTTTCTTGTGGACCAGGGTTAACGCGATTGTCAGTAAAAGAGGGGTACTTTTTTCAAAACTACTGTATTATAACTATCTCTTAAGAGTCTTAAGACTAATAAAATTTGCGGGTATAGTTATACTGTATAACTTTCTATGTAACAATCACTTGAACAGCGAAATATTTTTGTGGATTTGAATTGGCTAGTTTTGAATTGAATTGAATAGTTTTACTGTGTAAGTGCCATTTAACAGCTAAATATTTAACGGAATGTCTGCTACTTTTCACTAAAATATAGCGATATTTATTGGTTAAAAACCCGTCAGCACTATCATAATTTTGATTCGCTAAGTATATATTAATAGTCAATTGCAGTCTAGTTTTAATAATAGTCTTTTACTGTACTTTCAATTTAATGTGACATGATTTAGCGCATACTCTATTGTACTTTTGCCTAATACTGTAATACAGTTCATAATTTATGAATCTTAACTCGTCAAGATTTGATTTGTCGAGATTTTATACAAATAATTTCATTAGTTTTTCAACTTTTAATTTCAATATTCTGGTTAACCATTCATCACATGTGATATACTCATAATCCGATCATGCAATGAGCTCTTACTGTATTACAAACATTTCCAATAATTGTCAAAAAATTGATTTTTATTAAATTATAATAACTTTTTATGAATTATAAACACATTTTGTATCAAAAAAGAAACTTTTCATTCAAACGTCTATTCATTCAAATCGGAGTGAATGGCAATCATTAAAAATAACATAAAAATACTCATTAAATAAATCGTGAATTAATTGATGAGAGAAAACACTTAATAATCAAAGCATTCGTGAACTCATAAACACAACACAAGACAAAAAACACACAAAATGCAGTCCACTATCTCTGGGAACCCCTGCGGGGACCGCCTCTACCGCCGCGCCCGGCATTAGACCCCCGGCCGCCCTGACCTTTAGCCTTAGGCGGGGGCGACTTGGGCCGCAACGACTCGATCCTATCGGTGCAACGGGTGGTCAAGTCGTCGCTGAAATAACTGCCGTACGTCTCGGCGTGAAAGTTACTGTTCGTGAGTCCGGGCCCTACAGTGAGCCAACCCGGCCTTATGGTGGAGTCCCGACCGAACACATGGAGTCTCCGTCGACCCAAACAGAAGTGTTCGATGATATGGAATATCTCTTCGGGTTTCTGAATGGATCCGTATTCGAACTCTTCGCTGATTATCAGATCGATGTCAATGTTGGCGTGAATGAAGTCGCCATCAGTACTGCGCCTAACCGTCCCCTTAATACCCATCAAACAGTGCTCTTTAGTCCTCTGGAAGAGCGCGTTCTGCTCCAAGTTCTTCGAGTGGCCCTCAGTCTTGATGTTAGTCTTTATCCAACAGATGTCTTCGCATCGACGGAATCCCCACTTCCGGAGGCACTGCCGACCGTAGTCGAGGCCTTCGCTGGAACCGCACCACAAGAAGACAAATGATCGCTGGGCGGCCACCTCCTCGATGGCCAGATTCATGACATCCATCCAATCGCAGAACGCAATGTTCGTCACGCCGTGTGTTCGCTGGTATTCCTCGAGAGGCGGTTCGATGAGAATGACATCGAATTTGCATTTAATGTCCTTTAAGTCGAATTGTCTTAAATCGCATTTCAAATACATGGGCGGAGTGGCGGTGCCGGCGATCAGGTCGTCCTTCAAGCGGATCAACTCCTTGAGCTTCGGGTACTCCTCGAACCGGTCGGTGAGTCCCACGTCTCGGATGAAGTTCTGCGGCCTCTGCCCGGTGTCCACGAAGTGCTGACAGTAATCGTTGTGTGGGTTCGCGGATTGGGTGCCCTTTCGGTGGACAGACATGACATTAGACACACTGCTAGTGATATATCGACGACTGCGAGACATACCTTCAGGAAAGTACTCGAATCAGTATAAGTGACCATTTCTTCGGCGCCGTCGATGTGCTCGTCGTTGGCGTCGGATTTGACTCTTTTGGTGTCACTTTCGTCGCCATCTTTGGCGCAACTCTTATCGCCTGAGCGCTCATCGGCGGCGCAGTCAGCAGTGGATCCGTTGCCACCAGTGGTGTCATCGGTGGCCACGTGTTGGTCACCACCGGTGACGTTGTGGGCGCCCACACGAGTGCGCTCGCTATCTGTGCCCAAAACTGTGGACAATTCCTCCGCGTCTCCAACACCTAACTGTACGGACACACAAAGGATTGGGGATTATATATAGTGCTTAAGAAGTGATGGGATAAGTAGATAATGAGATGGTATGGTATGTGCGCTGAAGACCTGTTGAGCCAATAGTTTGCGGCGTTTCTGTGACCTCTCCTGCAGTTGTCTGAACACCAGATTAGATGAAGACATGACACGAGTTGTCTTCGGCTGTGTCAACGGATTAGATGCGATGCTATTAAGACATGTTCACGAGTGGCGGCGATAAGCGTCTGTAGGTTTTGGTCACAATTTAATTGATCCCAAGAGTTGACAACACAATTGATTTTCAGTGACACAGTGTTTGAAACACTCATGAAATACGTGAACAGTGTTTACGAACCGATCGTAACGTTATTCATGAACTCATAAACAGTTGCAAAACGTGTTGTGTTTTGGGATTTAAATGTGATTTAAGACTGAATTTAATTACAAATCCTTCAGACAATCGGTGGTTGTGTTGGATGTGGTCATGAATTTCGCCAAAAAGCACATGTTGTCGATGGGGTGGTCGGAGGGCACGGGTTTGGGCGCCGACGGCACCGGTATTACCGCCGCTTTGAAACCCAAATTCAAGTTCAATACAAACGGATTGGGATTTCCGGTGACACACGAGTCGGCCAACGAGTGGTGGAACCAATCCTTCAACTGTTCCGCCAATTATGTCGACTTCAAGATATGTCACACACAGAGTGGCCTCAGAGTTAAGGCCAGAGACAAGCGAAAGAAGGCCAGGAGAGTGATCACCGATGAGACAAACGCTGCCGAAGAGAGCGAGTCCAAGAAGTACCAGAATTTTGTGAAGTGTGCCGCTCCTGAGGAATGCGTGGCAACGGATGATGGCTCCGATGGGGAGAAGGCGTTGGACCCGAAGCTGTCGAAGAATATAGACTTCGATGAGTTGTACCGCAAGAGCGGTGGTGTGACCGGACATAAGGCCTCCAGAGTTGGCATCAAAATGAGTGGTAAACTGAAGAGAATTGAAGA
>CAJPVJ010000683.1:0-21485 GCA_905397405.1 Oppiella nova
GTGAACTTCAATTCAAATCCAAGAACTAATTGATGAGTTAGTTATATATCACTCACAGAGGCGTCTCCTTTGTCTCCGCGATCTCCTGTTTAATCAAAATATAAGAAAAATAGTTTAAAATAAATCCACAGTTTGTTTAAAAAAACAGATTCAATGCCAACCTTTGGGGCCAAACTTTCCGGGCGGGCCGGGAAGACCCGGTGGACCCATCATTCCTGGCGGACCCATATCTCCGGGTTGTCCTGTTGTCAGTCAAATGAGAAAAATTAGTTAAAATTGTTTAAAATTTGAAAGTTCTCGTGAAGTGAATACAAATACCTTTAGAGCCGACAGCGCCGGGCAGACCAGGGGGTCCTTGAGGTCCACCGAGTCCGTCATTACCGGGTAAGCCTCGCTCGCCCTGAGTACCGGGTAAACCAATGTCTCCTTTAGGACCTAAAAGTCCCGAATCTCCTGGTTCTCCCTTAAGGCCGGAGTCTCCGGCAGGTCCGCGAATACCAGGTTTGCCAGATTTGCCCTAAAAGTGTGCGACAAATCATTAATTAAAATCAATTCGCGACAAACAAAAAGACAAATCGCGACTCAAACGCCTCATAAAAAAGTCTACCCGCCTATCGATTGGGAAGTGTATCTTATTCTCTGATTTATTTATACGGTTTGGCAATCAGTGGTGTCTCTCATCTGATGAGAGTTAATGCAATTAAAGCGTCGGAAATAAACTATTTCTACGAAAAACCCTTTACCACTAATCCGACTGAGAATTTATATCTAAAGTCACGATCGGGTGCTCCTCTATCAGCTAACTCTATCTCTCCATTGCTGGCATCCCTTTCCCCTCCAACGCTAACTCCTCCACTCAATTACGGATTCAGACATAAATATAAATAAATTCATTAATAATTTGTTAGTATAGAGAGAAAGAGCACTGGTTTTTGATCCCCGAGATTATTAGTCTCGACAGTCGTCATAGACTTCTCTCTCTGGATGTCGGCTGTAATTAAAGGCAACGAATCGTCGCTTATATTTAGAAAATACATCAGAAAATAAGATACACTTTAACTGACATTAATTAGAATTCAGATATTTTTTTCGGTGGCAATCAATCAAAAAGTCAATCCATTGGATCTGATTCTTACGGATAACAAATCGCTCGGCATTTTCAGTGATATAAACAGATTTTGTCTTTTTTTTTGTTATTCATTAATAGTTAAAAGCTATTAATAGTGCGATTATTAAGCACTTGGATGTACTGTTTGATTGAAAAATTAATTGATTGTAAAATAATCTGATTTCTAAAGGAATAAAAATAAATAAATTTTTATATATTTATAGTTAGACTCAATTACGGATTCAGACATAAATATAAATAAATTCATTAATAATTTGTTAGTATAGAGAGAAAGAGCACTGGTTTTTGATCCCCGAGATTATTAGTCTCGACAGTCGTCATAGACTTCTCTCTCTCTCTCTCTCTCTCTCTCTCTCTCTCTCTGGATGTCGTCTGTAATTAAAGGCAACGAATCGTCGCTTATATTTAGAAAATACATCAGAAAATAAGATACATTTTAACTGACATTAATTAGAATTCAGATATTTTTTTTCGGTGGCAATCAATCAAAAAGTCAATCCATTGGATCTGATTCTTACGGATAACAAATCGCTCGGCATTTTCAGTGATATAAACAGATTTTGTCTTTTTTTTGTTATTCATTAATAGTTAAAAAGCTATTAATAGTGCGATTATTAAGCACTTGGATGTACTGTTTGATTGAAAAATTAATTGATTGTAAAATAATCTGATTTCTAAAGGAATAAAAATAAATAAATTTTTATATATTTATAGTTAGATTTTTTAGTTAGCAATGAAAACACGAAAGTTATAAATGATTTATTTGAAACACACTTAACTACACATTTACACACATTTATGAATAGTTAATAACATTTATAAGTGTTTTAACACTTAGTTTAATTGACGGCTAAAGAAAAGTGTATTTTGCCATCATTTTAATCAATTTCTATCACAAACTTATTGCTTTCAATTCGTATAACTATTTGTTTTTTGTTTATGTTGAGCATAATATTAGCGGTAATTGACATAAAAAATTAGCACTAATTTGTAGACTACATTCAAATAACACAATTAAGACATAGTTTAATTCACTCGTACGACTTGAGTCTAATTTTTATTTCTGTTTCGTTTACAAACATAAGAAACATAAGAATTTTGAAACTAAAGTCAACCGTAAAACAGCTAAATCTAATCACAAAAATAAACTCACAATTACTAAACATTTTTGCCATATTTCTATACAAATCCATGGGATGCATGAATTACTACAAAACGATTATTTGCTGATAATTTATATATATCTATACATTCCGTGTAGATTGTATTCAAGTCTATTATAATAAAAATAAATTATCCACAAAAAATACTATATGTTATAAATATATTACTATTTCGAAGTAAATCCCATAAAACCTAATGATATTTTCATTTATGCCAGACGTTGGATACGAGATGTCTATAAAATTATATTAGATTTTTTTTATATTATTACATTGAATGCCAGAATATTGTGCGGAATATTCCATAAAACATGCAAATAAAGCATTTAATATTTTCGACGCTATTCACGCCAACAAGTATTAGCAGTAATAACAATATTTCTGGAAATGAAGACAAAAATGTATTTTTCTTTAGCCGTCAATCGATGAAAAAACGCAAAATGAAAAGCGAAATGAATGTAAAGGTATTGTGAAGACATATAAAACACGGAAAGGTATAGGAATTTGCTTGAAAGCGATTGTTACTTACGTTAGGTATTCATAGTTAGTGTTAATATTAGTATTGATTGGCGTTATTAGAGACACAGAAGTGAGAGATGAGAATAATAGGAGAGAATAAGAAACACATAAATGTATTCATAAAATACACGTCAAGAATGAGAAAAAGTTTTTTAAATACCGGAACGAAACCATTAATTCCGGAGACAATACATATACACATAGAATATTCCGGAATTTATATTCCGTTAACACATTTGGAAAGACATATAAATATTTTATATATAAATAGCAATTAATGAAAACACAATTTGTTTTGTTTTACTCCACATTTCTATGACACAGAAAATCGCTATAAAAATATCTCTGGCTTTCGATCTATGGCTGAGAAGTACAGTACATATCAGATGTGATGCTGAGAGTGATTATCAATCGTAAATCAAATGATAATTATTTTTGAATTATATAAAACAAACTGAAAGTACACTGCTAATAATGCCTCTACGAATGTAATTGGTATTTGTTTACCCTTTTACCCCTGCGACCCCTTTCCCCTTTGTCCCCCTTCTCGCCGTGCTCTCCGGGAGGACCGGGGATACCGACGTCGCCCTACGGAACAAGAAATTGGATACAAAAATAGTGTTGCAAAGTGTGATGTGACTCGTGTGTGAGGGGGACAGACATTACGAGCCCTTTGATGATCATTCTCGGTCATTTTAATTACACGAGAATTTTATATTTTGTATTTCAAAAACATATAAACATTCAAAACATAAAATGGACTTTTTGAGGGAATTTTGTTAAGGATAACACATATATAACTGATAAGTATAACAAATATGGAGTATAAATGTTATCATAAATAATATTAAAAATTGGTTTCAAAAAACACAAAGAATTGTAACAGAAATACATAGATAAGCAAAAGTGGAGTAAAATACATAAAATGAAAAAGGTTTTTTTGCGAGTCAAAGGATTAGTAATGTATTAATCAATTAATATGTTTCGCAATAAAATCGCTAATAAAATAATATAATTGATTAATAAAGCCGTCAAACCTTTCGGCCGGGAGGGCCAGCAGGTCCCGGGGGTCCTGGAGGTCCTAAAATTGAATCATTTAAATGTTAATAAACTTTTAAATAGCTTTTTAAGTGTTTACATTATTTCGGATTCATTTAGACTCATACTTCGTGTTTCACTGTTTATATGAAATCATAAAATTTGTAGAAATAATTAAATAACTTCTGAAAACTTCTGAAAATAAGTTCTCAATAAATAATAATTGATTTATTGAAACCCCGAGATAAGTATCATTAAACATGTGATGCCATACATGTGTTAATTCTTTAAATAACTATTATTAATAGTAATATATTTTTTGGATCATTTATTATATGTGCAATAATTTTTTTCTCGTATATATATATTTATAATTAATAATTACAACAGAATTCTCGATAAACTGAAAAATATAAATTGAGTTCAAAATCTATATTTATTTTCATAAATTATCGTTTTGTTTGAAAAGTTTATTATGATTTCTCACACATCGATACTCGCTGTAAGAATTAGAGCCAAAGGTTTTTCCGATGAATATAAGACATGACTTCTGTAAACAAATACTAATTATAACGATATTTCTCGACTCAATTCATGAGCTATTTTTGACAGAAAATTACACGAAATTCACTTTTGCTATAATTTTCGCTAATATATCGCTCAATAAATATACAGTCGTTTTGCAACTGAAAACCTGTCTATCAATTGATTTGGGACTCAATTTGTGTGTCACGTACTGTAGAGTGGAGTCCAATCACTCCCTTAACTCTTACCATTTCAATGGCTCAACCATTTCTCTCTCGGCTCTCAATCCCCTCAATAAATATCATTCAAATAAAAAATCAAAAACCTTTGAACTGAGAATTCAATCAATGAATGCGTTTTCTTCTCTCCTTTTTCTTCGTCTTCAACGAAAGAAATCAAAAACTCAAACGAAATGAACGAAAAGGAAAGAAGGACTCAAATTATAAGGAGAGAGAGAGAGAGAGAGAGAGAGAGAGAGAGAGAGAGACTCCTCTGTATTAGAAAGTAATAAATGATTTCTCTCTTTGGCTATAAAACTGTTTTCAGAGTTTTCGATGAAAAATATTTGACTGTTTTTTTGCTCAGCAAACACTTCGTATGAATCAAATGAATCCATGGGCAGGAGGTATGGCATACCAGCGGGTCCTTCGATGAAACCGGTGGGGAAAGCGTTTCCATCCAACGTTGTGGTCAGCCCTCTGTCACCCTTCTCTCCTTTGTCTCCCTAAAGGATAACACCATTTATATAATGCTTTTGTAGTTATGTCTCGAAAATGAGAAGTTATTTATTCGTATGAAAGACAAGACTTTTGGATTTGGTATTCAAGAAATACAGAGACAATGCATTAGATATAAGTGTATTAGATATCAGGAATCAAGTCAATAGGGCTTCGGATTATAAAAAGCAAATCGCTTTAAGAATTTCGGAATAAATTTGAATAAATGAATGTTAGGTTAAAATGAAGTCAACGTCAGTGATAGCGCCATATTTAACAGCGAGGTTTGCGTTGGAAACACATTTAGTATTATTAGTCCACCGAAACAAAGTACACCAAAGTTTTTATTTGTTATAAATCGAGTCATTCCTTGAATACATTTAAATGTTTTTTATGTGTAGAAGTTTTAAGCTACAAAATTTTTGCTACTCGAGTAAATTATTATTGTGAACCACTGCTACCCCCGCACAAGAATTTTCAATTTCAGAGATCCTATGCCTAACCATTGGGTTTCTGGTGGTGTCTATTATAATGGGGGGTCAATCGATGCCAATGGGGGGCAATCAGGGCATTAAGATTTACGACTATTTCTTTAAAACAGTCTTATATTATACGAGTTGTGATCACTACGTGAAGGTATTTCTAAGGGCTAACCTTATGGTTGTTCACAACAGTATAGATACAGATTTACTGTAATCTCAAACAAAAAAATCTCAGATTCTTTGGAAAAGTTGAACACATATTTAAAATATATTAATAAACCTATGGTATGAGAAATTGGGAGTCATTTTTCACATAAATTAATTAATTCTCAATTCTTTTGCATTAAGATTAATAATGTGAAAATCAATTTAAGTCTACATTTCTCTCTCAGACTTTATATGAGATTAAATTACACGCAAATTATTAATTTAATATACTATTTGCAAACTATAATCGTTTGAATTGAGTTTTAAAATTTAAATGTATTCAAGAAATATCTACTTTGTCTTATAACTAAGGTTACGCTAAAAAATAGATCATAAAAGTAGATTAAAGTTATTTTAGTTTTTGGTTACAACAGAAATATATAAAATGAGTTCAATTCATGTCAGTATTAGACCATTAGATCCCAGTGTTAGTGAGTTTGTTATCCAAAGTTATGTTACTTCAGTTTTTTTGTTAGTCATCTTTTGGGTAACATAAAAATTGGTTGAATATAAAAAACAACTAAAACATAATATCTCACTGGATCTCCTTTAAGTCCATTATGGCCGGGCAGTCCCATTGAGCCCATTTCGCCCTAAAACAAAATACAACTCAACTCTTCAGACCGATATGTTTGGCTACACTTGTAATCAATTTTGTCATTTCTGTTGTTGTCTTAAGTTTTTATATGTGTTTCGCTTTGCAAACAAAATAAACTTATTTTTCCGTTTTTGTTTGACTTTTTTATAATAGGAACGAAATGTTTCTAAGTTTACGAAAACACTCAATAATTTGATTATAAAATACAAATCGATTTATATATAATATAATCTTAAATTCAATATAACTTTTTTGACGGGAAATATGTTTATGTGAATATCGATATACCTTCGGTCCGGTCAGACCATCCTTTCCGATGGGCCCGAGAGGACCCTCTGGTCCGATGGGTCCGGGAAGTCCTGGCGGACCCTATATTTGACATAAAAATTTAATTAATATTATAATACAAAAATAATTATATGAAATCACTACGTACTGGTTCGCCCGGCAATCCAACCCTACCATCAAATCCCGGCAGTCCAGTAGGTCCGGGTGGTCCCGAAGAGCCTGGGGGTCCTGGTTGGCCAGGCTCACCCTGTGGTCGTAATTGAATTAATTACGGATAGAAAACAATAGTTAGAAAAACACTCGAAATGCAAGAGAATTGGGAAAAAATAATTACAAGACATATAAGTTATATATGAAAGTCAGACACAAAATGATTGAATGGCTAAACACTAAACACAAAGAAAAACACGTCAAGAGATATATTGATTAACAGACAAACACATAGACATATAAATAGTATGTATAATAGATAGAGAGAAGACTCACTTTGAGCAGAAGTAAGTCACCGGGAGATAAAGTGATGCCCAGGGAGGCTAAGCCCTAACCACACATAGAGTAGAGCAGTGTACAGAATAGAGACAATTATAGGCATTTCTGGTGTGAGTTTTTTTTCAGAAACATTTATTACATAAAACATGAAAACATTGTTATAATTCTGTATGGTTTGTATGAAATGTGTTTCTGTTGTCAAATCAAATCATTAAATCCAAACACAAATCATAACATTTACGGGATCTGACACAAAGTGATGATGAAATTTGTGGGAAAATCACATAAAAAATAGTTTTATATCGAAGTTTTGATTGTGAAATTGTGTTATACTGTATAACTTATACAACTGTGTATTATCTCCGGTAACAACTAATTGAATGTTAAGATGTGTTCAGATTTTAATGACGAGACAGTGAGTGAGCCTTTCGGCCGAAAACTATTCTGTGTTTGTCTTTCTTATCATTTGCGAGAGGATTGCCTTTGAATTTAATTAATATCTACTGTTTTTTGTACTGTTTTCTCTCTCTCTCCCGAAAAGTAGTCGTTGTTATACAGCGGAGACTCTCTGTTGGATCCAATGGACTGACTGTCTGTTTGTTGAGTTAATTCGTGTCTTAAATACAGTGTCGAAGAGTGAGAGAGAAGAAAGAGAATTGATGTGAAAATGTTTTGCTCGCGAATCGCATCTCTAATTGTGTGTTCTCTCTCTCTCTCATCAAAGTTTATATAAGTTTATCGATGGAGTAGTGAAACACACAGTAAACTAACGACTATTTTATTCAATTTGTGTACTATTTCTCAAATCTCTCGCACAGACTGTGCGCCCAAATGTGCGGTTCGTTTAGCGCTCGAACCCTTACGATCGGAGGAGTTGCAGACGATTTGTTATTTGAATTTATAAATCAAATTGATTTCATTGGGAAATCTGTTTCTCATTTGTGTCCAAATCGTTATTGAAAAGTGAATTACAGTGAGAGAGAGACAGACAATAGTGTAGCGAATCTGTTGTGTATCTCTCTATGTCTTCGCGAATATATTTCCATTTGATTTTCGACGTTAAAAGCAATTTATGGGATAGGGTTTGGATGTGGAGAGAGAGTATATGGGCATTACATGTGTGAGGGAAAGGGTCTGAATCTCATTAAACACAGAATTATAGTGAAACAGAAAACACACACACAAATTGTTTAATGAAAACACGATTAATGAATAAAATTAGCGAAAAATTTTATATTTATATTTAACGAGAAAATTATATTACAAGACATCAAAAATTAATTAAAATATAATGAAAGGCATAAAAATTAATGAGAGGAAAAAAAACTTATCAAAAGTGAAATCAAATTAAATTAAACACAAATATAAATAAAAGTTTTTGTTGTAGAAATCAGTGCACATAAAGAGTTTAGAGTAAACACAAACACATATAAAAGTACAGATTCTGTACCACAGATAATACAGTATATAAGAGGACAGTTAGTTGGGGAAATGGTTAAGGAAACGGGTGTTTGACTTGTAGACTAACCTTAATTGCTATCACCTCTGCATAGCCTAATGTTCCGCCACGAAGTCTAGTGACCGACCTTTTAACTCCCTGTCCAATAGGCTTTGTGTTATATATAAATTTTTATTTGTTTTACACATATATTTGTTTCGGAAAGAAGTCATTATTTATAGTTATTATAACTTATAATTGTAGTTCAAAAGCAGTTGATTATAATGTTAATTGCGAAATTTTATTTTTGTGTGTATTTGTATGAAGTTATGTAAAAAACAATGTTAGTATCATTTGGTGGTAAAAATTAATTTATAGTTCAATGGAAAGTTAATCATAGAGAAAAGTTTGTATACCTTAGTTGTAGTGAATAAATCGAAACCACTTTCGCCCTAAAATATTAATTTCAGACAGAAATACAGATAATTAGTAAAGAATTTCATTTAATTTTATGATATATTAATCATACGAGACATTGAATATTAATAGCTATAAAAGCAATAAAAGGATTAAATGAGTGATTAATGAGCTATAGATTTGAGTATATTTTGTGTGGTAGAGCTACAAGAATCGTGTAAATGGTGTGTCAGTCAATAAAATGTTTAGTATTTTCCAATGTTAGAAAGTGTTGAGAGAAAAGTGTCAGCAAAAGAAGATTGTCACCAGAATTGGATCCAAGAGAGAGACATACAATGTATAACTCGTTTTGTGAAATGTTTTTCTAAGAAACTATTTTTAAGCTCAAAGAATATTCATATTTTAATCCCTGCTTTCATTTCTCATATCAGTCTAACTGTTGACTGGAAAATCATATAAAAAGCAAAATCGTATGAAAAATATGTGAAATTTATATTTTAAGATATGTATTACAAGCAAAATCCATAGTCAATGTACTCTGAAAATGATTATAAACAGAACTTTCACATCACATCGACTTAACGTTTCTATTAATAAAAACTTTTTTCACCGAAAATAAAATACAAAAAATCAATTAACTGTTGGAAATAAGGTTTTAAAAATATAAATCCTGTAAAACTCTATAGTCTTTACTACTTTACGAAAGATTAATAAGTAATGATTTTGAATACACTTTCCGTGCATTCATTATAAATTAAGTCCATTTGGAAAAAGTAAACTAAAAAGTAGTTTCTCTCTTAGTTTAAATTAAAAGCAAAAATAGTTAACCCAATGAATGTAAATTGAATGCAATAGTTATGCGTTAAAAAATGTGATTAATTGAATAGGAAAGGTATGTTATTAAAACATAAGAGACACTTACTTTATCCCCTTTATCTCCTTTGGAGCCCTAAAATAATTATATAATTTAAATAAAAAGTTGTATTTTTTGTATTTGTTTGTATTTGTATTCATTAGTAGCAACTACACAAATACATGGTTAGAGAATGGCTACGAATAACTAAAACTAAAAATCTACTGCAAAAAACACTAAACCAAATAACTTCCAACAAATACCAAAAAAAATCAATTCTACGGTTAATATTGAGTTAACAAACAAAAAGTCGATTTCTGGTCTGTTTTTTGAAGAGATATAAATATACAGATGATTAGCATTTGAATGGTTAGTGAGAGAGTGGAGTAAAGACAGAGAATATTACAGAAAGTATTTGTTTAAAGAGAGAGTAAAAAAAGAGAGAAAGAAATAACAAATTGCGGAGAAAAGTGTGCCTAAAAAATGTGAGCACACATTGAAGGTTGAAATACATGTATAAATAACTTATAAATAACTACAACCGAAACAAAATTGAGTGCACAAAACAAAATATAATCAAGATAACTTCACGACTCACTTGTTCACCTTTGGGTCCGTCTATACCGATAGCGCCCTATGGATGAGAGGGAAAGGCAAAGGGAATAGTATTGTGTGTATATATAGTAGGCATCAAAAAAAATTGAAACTCTTTTTTCATGTGAAAAGCAAAACATTTTTTTCTCTCTCACCGAGAGATAAGACATGAGATAATGTTTGTAAAGACTTTCGTAGATAACAGTTGTGTGTTGTGTCGTGTTGTGTGTGAAATGCAATTATATTTTCTGGTTTTTAAAGAAATTTTGATTTTTTCACAAAAAAAACTCTTTTTCCTATCGCTTTGTGTACGGAATATAACTCAGAATTTGTTGTGTGACTCGACTTAAAAGTGGTTTTCATTTATATATATATATTTATATAATAGATAAAAGTGAAGTGAATTTATATTTATATCATAAAAAAGACTTACCGGAAAACCTGGTTTACCCGGCGGTCCCTAAAATAAATCAGAATTATACTCATAATTAGTTCATAAATTCATTGGATTTTTATTGTTTGTTTTGCGAAGTTTTTTGTTGTTATTCACTGATTAGTATTATATTAGTTGTATATTAATCGATACGTACCAATGGTCCCGGGGTTCCCGACTCCCCAGGAGGTCCTCTTTTGCCTCGTTTGCCTCGCGGACCTAATTATGCAAACAAAACAAAATCAAAAAATATTAATTACTAATTAGTTAGTAAATTAGATTTGAAAAATAAAATTCTATGCAAATCTAGGAATATTCCAAATGTTATATCATGTGTAAAAAATAATATTATGAAATGCATTGAGAATATACATAATATATGATATAAGGCTCAGTAATGTCTCGTAAATTAAATGCAAAGTTTTTATTTTATACATTTCCACAAAACCTAGAGATCAGTAAAGTTTGATAAGAATACAAATTACTTATATATATAAAACAAAAACAATAAATCCTTATATGAAATGCCAAGAATTGCAATGAATTAAAATGTGATTCAAAAATAAAAATGAATTCTTAATGCAATTTAGAAACACACAAACCGTTTGCGAATTTAGCATTAATTTATTCACAGGAAGTGCTGATTCAATATGTTTTATAATTTATGTCTGCATTTCGAGATTCAATTACTAATATTTATATTAATACCTAAAAGCACTTAATTATTGAATCGTTTCGCGAGTCAAAAGGTGTGCTTTATTTCAATTGCAAGCCTTATATCAATTCAAACGCTACTTCTCTGTCGACTCCGCGAACGAGTTATCGATTTCTTGTTTAACACAATATTTAAGTATTTTTCTCTGTTTTTCTCACAGTTTTTGTGTGTGAATAAGAAAGTCATTACAAAATACTACGTGAATACCAAAACTGTGTTAAACTCCAACTTAATTACAGTTGTGTTTCGGGATGTAGTGTTACGCGTGAGAGAGAGAGAGAGAGAGAGAGAGAGATTTGTAATTAGAGAGAGAAACGAGTGACAGGAGATCTACAGCCAAAAAACTATGAGTTCTGAAGTGCCATAATGTCTACAATCTCTTACACACGATCTGAACATCAACTACCAGTGCCCTCTCTCTCTCTCTCTCTCCATCCCTAGTTCTCTCCCTCCCTCTCCTTCACAAAGAATATATGCCGTGAATACAGGAATACAGAAAGTGATAGAATCTGGAAATCTATTTTTGGGTCCAAAAACCGATACAAATCTCAAATCAAAATTATTTTTTCTGTAGAAAACACTGGTTTCGGGGGTTTAAGTGAAATATAAAACTATTTTCAAAGTTGTTATGCATTTTGTATATATTAAGATATTTTTCAACAGTTTACGAGCTCTCTCTCTCTCTCTCTCTCTCTCCCCAAATGAACACTAATACCGAAAGAAGATTACGGATTATTAGTGTTTTAAAAGCATTTTAATTTCCAAAGAGATTAATCTAAAAACAATTTGAACAAAATATATCGTATTAAAGATTTAAAGTTTACTAAAAACTCGTAAAATTCACAAAACATTATTTTTCTACTATAAAATCTAAGATTTATTTAAAAGTTGGGAAAAAATTTTATTTCCAAAAACTCTCGTCTGAATGGAATTGATTTTCTTCGGAAAAAGCCGTTTATCTCAACAAAAAGGACACAAATATTGTCCCAAATTCTGAGCCAAAAGCCTGTGACTGATCTGCGAGACGAGTCGAGAGGCTTTAAAACCAAATGCAGTACAAGAATAATATTTTTGTTTAAAAATGTCACACAAATAGATACGAGAGACTCGTAAAAGCTGTCTAACCGTCTAACCATTGCATTCATATGTGTCTTAAGACGGACAGCCACTCTGTGTTTGTGTTGGCTTTTATGGCTTATAGTTATTCCCATTTGATTGCACTTAAAAGTACACAAAATCCCGGAGCCAACCATTCCCACTGACAACCTCTCTCTCTCTCTCTCTCTCCCTCCCTTTCTTTCTTTCTTTCTTTCTCTCCCATACCTATCCTTTTCAATATCATTGCATATATTATAAGTCTTTAAGGGGTTTAGAGAATGTGTAATCATTTAAGTTATAATAATATTTCACTACAAACTGCTCATATGTCTGGGAGTCTATTATGAGATGCAACTCATACACCGAGACAGTGACTATGAAAATGAAATAAAATTGAAAATTAAAATTGATTTTCACATCAACTCGCAGCTAATAATAGCCTTTTATATCACACGAGAGTGAAAAGAGCATCACTTTCTCTTTCTCTCTCACTATTATAATAGAAATTTCTATTAAAAGGGATATTCTTTGGGTATAAAAATATTCGTTAAACATTTTGCGTGAAACAAATCCAATGAATGAATAAATAAACGAATGAATAAATGAATGAATGCATACATTAATAGTGTATGAAAAGCCTAACACTAGACACACAAAAAAGTTAATTCACTTTTTGGTGGTTATTCTGTTGTGTAGTCGCGTTCAACCGAAATAATAAATGCATTGTTTTCGATGTCCCTATAAATAGGGCTTAAAATTCATTACGGAATTCGTGTGTATCGTATGAACGAAGAAATTAATGATTAATTATATGGTTCTTCAACTTGTCTCTCATCTCATCAAAACATTTTTCATGAAATTTTTTAAATACAAAACTAAGACTTTAAATAGAGATACACGAGACACCTCTCTCTCTCTCTCTCTCTCTCTCTCTCTCGTCACTCACTCATTCAGTCTCGAGAAAAGAGATTACTTTTCAGATAAATAAAAGAGTTTTTGGTTTTGAATTGAAGCAAAAATAAAGAAAATTGAAAAAAACTTTTTTCTTAAATATTTATTCGCATTCGTATTGAGCGGAAGGAAATCTTGTGTGGAAATACAGTTCATTCACTGTATGCCTCGCTATGAGAATGGACAGGGGTGTACGGGGTAGGGGGTGTACAACTTGAGAGGTGAATATCTCGAGTAATATACGACATGACAAGTTATATAAAATTGTTGGTAATCAACACATGTGTGGGAATATCACTATTCGTAACCATATGAGCTCAGGGGGTATTATATATGTGTGTCTGTGAGGTAACCAACCCTTTGCTCATCCCTAACACCCATAACAGATACGGCGACTCGTCGTACAGAATAAGTGGTAAAACTTTTTTGGTTCGCAAATAAAGAGATAAAATAAAAGCCAGAGTTTTATTCGTTTAGTAATACATTCAGTAATTTATTCATTCGTTTTATTTGAATGTGTTTTTTCTATCTCTAACTAACTCTAACTCACTGTCTATTGAAATCATTTCTGGGAAAATGAATTAATGATATATAATGAGAGACACCAAAATGAAAAGTAATTTTTTTACAGATAAGGAATATATTTTTTTGTTGCTGTTTTAAATGAACCGGGGTACTATCTGATATCTGAGTGATACTACATCCCCTGACACAGACAGTGGCAGTATTGTGTGTCTAATAATCAAATTGAATTTCTATTGAAACTCGTTGTGAAGCGAATGGAAAACAGAAACAAAAAAAAAGTTTAGATAACTATTTGAGAGACAATTTTAGCGATAATTTGGTTGAAAAGACACACGATTTTTGTGACATTTTATTAGTTTAAATGGTTTACTACTAGTGTTTCGCCCAAATGAGAGCTCCGGTAGTGTTAAGGAGCGAAGTGACGGCACCAGTAATTAAGTCACACAACAGAGTGGTAGTCGACTCATAAGAATAGGAGGAAAAGTTAATTTATTTGATGGCATTCCGAGTCCAACCATACTGTAGACACTGGCGGTGCAGTTGGCACAAGTAGTATGTGTGTTGGGTGTCTGTCCCTAATTGCGAGACACATTCAATTGTATGTCGTCGTAGTGATCGGCACAGGCAGTCGACAGGCACCACCTCTTTGATTGTTAGGCGATGTAATGTACGGCCAATACATTACTCTGGTGTGGGTTCGGGCACTCAATCCTCTCAATGAGTTTAATCTCTGATAGAAATTCTCAGCGGAATTGAGAAATAGCTTAGACTTAGACTCCGGGAGTGAAGTGTGGAATGGTTTGAGTGAAACACAAAATCAAGTCATTGAATAGATTGAAGAAAATTGAAGCCAACACACGAAGACGTGTTTTCTCTCTCTCTCTCTCTCTCTCTCTCTCTCTCTCGTCAATCCTGTCTCCAATAGATTTGATGAAATTGTTCTCAAAATAGAGATGAGATTTGAGTATTGAATGGAGGAATGGGAGCGAAAGTGTAGGCAAAGGGAAGCCGTAAGCCTTAAAATAAGGAAACAATAGATTCTGTGATTTATTCGAGCGCTGGTGTGCTATAAGTGTTACGAATACTACAGAATACCAGTCCTTGTCATCGAAATAGTAGTCGACTCCCGACGACGACTCACTCTCACAGCCAAAGCCCTTACGTCTCAAACCATTTATAAGTGTATTAATAGTTTAGAGATTAAGTACTGTTTTTCATTTCCCAATGAATACTTGAATACTTGAATACTTATACAATAAATATTTGAGTCAAAGACTGAAACACTCCAGTGTTTTGGGCGCACACTTGAGCCCTAAATTAAAAACTCCTTTTTTCTTGCCATAAAACTCACTGAATATTAAGGTCTTTATGCGAAGGGAATAACCGTTTTATTTATTTCAAGTGCTTCTCACAGACGTTGAGTGTTATAAATATGTGTAAGAATTTGATGGCAAAAATCATATTAAATGTTAGTTTGTATTTGAGAACACGTTTGCGACAAAAGAAATTGAGTTTTATGATGCAAAAATAAATTTAATTAAAAAATTTCTGATAAAATACATTGTATTAGAAAATTTAATTTTCTATTTATATTAATATTATGATTTAAAACAATTTAAGCAGAAAAAAGTAAAAAGTGTTATTCACTGCAGAATTGATACATCAAATGGATCTCATTATACGGCAAATACTTTGTGTAAACGAATGGAAAACCAAAAGAAAAAGTTTTAATATAAATGAATGAATTGAATGAAAGAAATCTCATTTGTCTTAAAAATAGAGTGAGTTTTAGGAGAGAAAATAAAACTAAAAACTTTTGTCATTAGAGTGAGAATCTCTCTGTTGGCGAGAGAGAGAGAGAGAGAGAGAGAGAGAGAGAGCTCAGAGGAATTTGTTTTAACACATAATAAGTTGTAAAGCAATTAATTATTCTCTGGGATTGATCTCATGTTTGCTACACATTTGTGGCGCAAAATTCTGGCGTTTTTCAGGGTTTCAATCGCGAAACGCGAGACTAAAGAGTAAATCATTTATCAATTCGTCTATTATTTTAATCGCAAATTCCTTGACATTAAAACCTAACAAGAAAAATAAACCAAACATTTGAGTTTTGCACAAAGTTATCATAGATTTTTGTGTCGCATAGATATCATAGCAAACAGATTCTTGCGTTTCGTTTGTCGGATGCGAAATACATATAAAATATCGCGATTCTTGTGTTCGCCGAAAAACTGCAGCAAATGTTGTGAAAAACTTTTTGAACACAGAAATGGTGTTATCAGACGAGGGGATCAAATGAAAAAAATACAGTTTTTCGGGATTGCATTGTACTGGCTATGAGAGGGCAGACAATCGCGAGCCAAATGTGTAGTTTATTGGTGTAACAGAAATGTAGAAATTTTTTGGAGATAAAGCCAAAGAATATTAGATATAATTTTTGAACTTTAAATAAAGGCGACCATTAAATCAGATGATTAATGGCATGGAATTGATTTAAAACTGCACACTCTGTGTATATCATGGTAATAATAAGTCTCTACTGAACCATTGTCTATACAAACTATACAGTAATTCGCTATAACTATGCAAATAAAGATTTTTGTCTATTTTAATTGAATGGACGCATGCCTTTGGATATCGTATGTATGTATACTATAGCGACATACGATACGCGAGTAAATAATTTTTTTATTATTTTTAAACAATGTTTGCTTTTATTGAATGCGATTTTATACATTATATGACCCTAAAAGCCAACTGTACGGCCATTGAATGGTGCGATTCATTGGACATACCTAAGCGCACAATGAAATTAAACGACATGTTATGGCTGTTCGTGTTATTCAACACTAAAAACGACGAATAATTTTCATAATAGTTTCAGACGACAGGCGAAAAAAGTCTATAATTTTTTGGCAAACAGTTTAATGTGTGGTTTCATTTGCTAAATAGGGTTTTATGAGCGAAACACACATTACATGAGTGGGAATACTGGGTCTATTATGGCATCAGTACTGTATACTAGTATACTCTGTAGACAATGAAAAATAATGAAAACACATAAAAACATTAAGGAATAAAATGATGGGTGGATTCCGGAGCGAATAAAATACAAAATAAAAATATATAAAAAGCTATTTTCCTATCGTTTATATCAACACTAATACACAAGACTCGTATAATATATATTGTATACGAGTTTATGTGAGGGGAAAGGAGTGCAAGAATATTGTTGGCCTACAGAATGCAAACTTTGTTCACAGCGTTGAATGCAATTTCGATTGCATTTCGTGGACTGAGAATAGCGTATATTTTTGTCATATTTTAATACATCGATAGAGCACTACAATAGGGCTATTGAATGGCAAGTAAAGTGTGTATTGAAAGAGCACTCGACTATCTCTTAAAGAGATTTCATATATAATATTAGAGATGAGAGAAAGTTGTGGAGAAATTGAATTTTCGGAGTGATGTGAATATAAAGCTATATTTCATGTGTGTATACAATATAACAGTATATCAATGTTTAGTTAATCCGTAATACCATAATATAATGCAATCTATAATATGTTTAAAAAGATATTAGTTTAACAAATATATTGTGAACCCAAGTGTGCATACGATATACAGATATACAGTATATAAGGAAGAAGTGTATGGGAAATAAAGTGACAAATTTGTGAATTCAATTAATATAAAACAATTGGATTCAATCAAATCCAGTGTCACTCGCAATGAGGATAGGGATGAGAGAGGAATGGGAGACAAATGATGAGTAGGAATGCCATCAAAAACAATAGAAAATGTCAGATATTCTCGATTTATAGAGTGATTGCGAGCACAGGCTCTGAGAGACAATAAATTAGTTCATAGCGTATATATATATATGTTATGTTATATAACGCTTGTATATGTATAATAAAATTAATTGGTGTTCAAAAATAATCTCATGTTTGACTGCACTGTCATCTGATAAGCAATTGAAATCAATTTGTAGGAATGGCAGCAAAAAACAGCACAAATATTTGCCGCAAACACACCGCAAATGCGACCATAAATTTAAGTGCATTTTCAATGACATCAATATATCAATAACAGAGAGTAATATTGTACACCAATTTTGATGGCAAAGAAATCACTCAGAATTCATGTTAAAAATTCTGTACTTTATATATGAATTACTGTTTACTCATAAATATATTATACACACCGAGTATTAATAATAAAAGAAAAATAATAAATATATAAGCCATTTAAGAGCCCTAATGCTTAAGTCCGTGTTTGCAATATTAAGATTTAATTATTTAGCCTTAAAAGTAAATTTTTAGATAAACTTATATATATATATTTTTAAAAATCTTTAAGACATTAGTTATAACTTTTCACTCTATAGTTAAAAAGCATTTTAATGTTTTCAGAGACTGTTATGTAATGTAAGCCGACATACTGTACATTTTTTGCAGTCACCATTAAGTCGTGTTTTTAAGTCGAGTAATGATTATAAAGTTATATATATTTTATTATTGACTAAAATTTCAAACATTAATAAAAAGCAAACACAACATAGTTTTGATAATTGAAAATACATTTGCCAACAGGATTTATATTCATATGATTATTAATAATCGTAATTCTGTGCCAAAAAAAATATAATTTCATTTGAATTCTTGACAGAAAAAACATATTTTATTACTATTTCATTGACTCGAGTGAATGGGAATAATAATAATGATTGGCAAATAAAATTGCTAACACTTTTCTCATTTGCAATACGGCTATTAAAATGCAATAAATTTCGTGCTGCACTTAATTTGCACAATATTCAAGCACAAATGGCGATTAAATCAAATTTATTAGCGATTTAATTTTACCCCTATACTAAAATATTAATTCAAAACAAACTCACACTGGTATTACTTTCACATAAGGAATGCTAATATGACTATTATTTCCAAAACTAATATTTGCAGCGAAATAACAAAACAAAAAGTTTGAATAAATTTAAATACAAATTATTTATAAAGTATTTGCATAAATACTACTGAAATTCATGAGTATTGAGAGAAATACTGAATGCATATTTGTAGTGAAAAATGGTTTTTTGTTTGTATAAAGCCCTCGAAAAATATGTTAAAATTTTATTTCACTTCAATTTCATAACTCCAATACAATTTCTATTCGCTTTAATCTCATTGAAAATTCACCGAAAAATTGTTTGTCTGATAGCTCTCTCTCTCTCTCTCTCTCTCTCTCTCTCCCGAGGCTTAAGACATGGAAAATATGATTTTGATTCGAGAGAGAAGGCTGTTGTCAGCGGGAGAGCAGTCATGTCTGAAGACATAAGACTCAGATCGAGGCGACAGAGAGAGGGAGAGAGAGAGAGATACAGTTTATTCGGTCAGTGGTTTGGGTCGAAGTCCACATGAATAAAGTGCACAACAAATGCATAATCTGTCGGAAAATCTGTGTTTTCTCTACGATTTGTGTGTTTCTCAGGTTTTCATATGAATTTCATGGCTCTTAAGTGGCGAATAACTATACGATTTTTTCTCAACTCGGCTGAAAACACACACAAAAAGTCTTAATGCAATGCAAACCGAAAATGAATCGATAATATAATATTAATGTCGATTTTGATGTGGATATAGAGAATCAATATTAAATATAATGCTTATGTGAAAAAGACTCAGCGATCGCAGCGAATAAACATTAAATCATTAGAAAAAAGCTAAGAGTGGTTCACTACGAAAAGCCAAATGCATTCACCGATAAGTGCTATAAATATTGTGATTGCAATCATTTATTTGGATTATGAGTTAATGCAAAAATATAGGGAGGAAATGGCGATCGAGTGGAGAGACACTGATGTTATTATCTGCGGAATCGTTACCATTATGTGTCTAAACCCTATGCCATAAGAAGATACTGTCGTTTCAGAGCATCACTACTACCTCTCACTTCCTTTCGATGGCATAGTTTTTGGGATGAGTTTTGTTTCAGTGAATAAAACTACTGATACTTAGGGAGCACTCACCACTAAATAAATCAATAAATATATTTTGGAAAAATTGTGAATTAAATTATCATTTTATTGATTACAGAGAGAGAGAGAGAGAGAGAGATTCTTGAACACAAAAATGATCCACTCGTGTGAATGCAAATGTGATTCACAAATATTTTATGAATAAGTGTTTTGACGTAAATAAAGAAATATTTTGGATGTGAAATTCAATTTAAATGACAATAATCTTCATAATAATAAACAGAATGTGAGAGAAAGCTGGAGAGAGAGAGAGAGAGAGAGAGTCTTCATAACTCTCGGCTCTCATATATACAGTCTATCTATCAATTGAGACAAAAAATATGAAGATTTCGTCACTTAAACCATTCAATTGAACCAAAAATAAAAGTTTAAGAAACCTTTTGATAGAATCTCAAGAAAAAAATATATTTCGATGAGAGAGACATATAGAGATGAAAGTCGAGGCAAAAATTCAATCAAATATTAAATTCAATTCATTTTTTAAGTGTACACTCCATGAGTGATATAATAATTTATATAAAAATTTATTTAAGATTTCTGTGCAAAAGAAATTGTATAGTGAAGAAAATATTTCTCTGACTTCTTATCGCAAGCAAAATAACTGCGAATAAGTATTAGTGAAATAATTTGTTAGATTTTGTGTAGAGAATAAGTAAATCCTATTTTTTCGGTTACCAAAACCAACCAAACACCTCACACCCAGTCTCTCTCTCTCTCTCTTTCTCTCTCTCATCCAAAGACTACCAAATTTTTATGTATATTCAAAGACACAGAAAGATAGTTATGATGTTAAGCACAGGCACACAGAAAAAAGACATCAATTCACGAAAGGTGTGCCTCTTTTTTACCGTCTCTTTAGTTGTTTCAATGCCTATGACTAACAACTCATATCTTATTTGTGTATAAATCACGAGAGAAAGAGGAGTCAAAAATATATTTATAATATTTTTTACAAATAACTCACAAAAGAAATAAACTTTTATTACGGCTTAACATTTGTGACCAAAACTACAGAATCAATAAATAAAATGCGAATAAATTGTATTGAATATCAAAATATTGCGATAAAAAGTGATATATAATTGGTTTGGGCAGCGATTTGGGGGCAGAGAAATGCACTTCACTTTCCATACAAACACTGCGAGTATTGTGTCTAAAGTACTGGAACTGAACCACAAATCAAAACTCTAGACTAGATTTAACAGTACTTTTAGTTAACAAAACAAATACTGGTTCCGCTTATGGATCACAGAATAATAGGCTG